>APFE030162245.1:22410-40487 GCA_000404065.3 Pinus taeda | reverse complement strand
TTGCCCCGCGGCTGGCGAAGCAGTAGGCATTGTAGTCTTCTTGGACTTCTTTCCCATCCCACTTAATTCTGTCTCTGTGGAAGAATCCTGCACAGAGCGAAAGATAGGCGTAACACAGGCAACAATAACATGAATTGAACAGAATGAAGTATATATATCTAGATGCATTCATAGCGATCAATTGACTTAAGGTGGCCTTGGGATCAAATCCGTGGATAGATCGCAAGCTTGCTGTTCTCATTAAATGGTCGTTATGGCCTGTTAATCTCATTAATACCAGTCGCTTCGGTTAATGGCCGAATGATTTATTTGAAGCATGCCTTGGGCGATTTGGCGGTTTGAACGCTGATGAGCGGCTTTTCAAAGGATATTGCCTTAATTACGAATAAATCATATTAAACTGCCTTTATGACTTTTACTTTGAAAACTGCGCTTTTTACCCTTTTCGCAATCGGGCATCGGGGAAATGCTAAGTTATTGCTTTGGTTTTGTTTGGAATCCCCGATCGCCGATAGCGATATCGCATTGCGTCGGGAATACCTAGTAGGGTCGTTTGGAATGAAGGCATGGTGAGTCGCCGATCGCCAATAGTGATATCGCATCACATCGGGTGAGGGTTGTTAATCGCGTTACTTTATGCTTTGCCGATATCCGATAGTGATTTCGCATCGGCGAAAATCAAGATGTCCCTTAAGTTGTGCTCTCTTTGTCATTGCGATATGCGATCTTGTGATCGCTTTATCGCAATGATAAAGATAAATCGTTTTATGTTGGGGTTTTTTTATTGTTTTATTGAAAAGGCCTTTTAATAATGTTTTCTTTTATTCGGGCCTTTTTGAAATAGAACTTTAAATTGATACCAATTTAAAACAAAAATTAAAAGGGACCCATTTCACATTTTATTTTTTGGAATAATAATGATATGAAATTGGGGGGTTGTTGTATGGCACAACAGGTGCATAAAACAATGATAACTTAAAATTGCATTATAAAATATGGTAAATGTACATTTTGCATTCATATATAAAAAAGCTACTATGGATGTCAGTTGATACTTAACTTTTAATATAAATTGTTTGAATTCACATTTACATAAGTTAGATAAAATTGCATTATAAAACATGGCCCACAATTTGCATGATGCATGCATGGTTTGATGCTTTTAAATGTTTTACATATTTGCATTTAGTTCGTACATTTTTCATTAAATCATTCCTATAATGTTAGTAGATGATTCTTAGGTTTTGTTTAAAGTTGTTTTGTCTTGACTTATTTAAAATGAATCTATTAAAATTGCAAATTACAAAATGTGGTCTACATTTTTCATTTGAATGAATCAAGTATAATTCGATGTAGATGTCTAAAACAATGATAACTTAAAATTTCATTATAAAATATGATACATGTACACTTTTCATTCATGTATAGAAAGGCTACTATGGATGTCAGTTGATAGTTAAATTTTAATATAAAGTTGTTTGAATGCACATTTACATAAGTTAGATAAAACTGCATTATAAAACATGGCCCACAATTTGCATGATGCATGCATGACTTGATGCTTTTAAATGTTTTACATATTTTCATTTAGTTGGTACATTTTGCATTCAATCATTCCTATAATGTTTGTAGATGATTCTTAGGTTTCCTTTAAAGTTGTTTTGTCTTGACTTATTTAAAATAAATCTATTAAAATTGTAAAAATTACAAAATGTGGTCTGCATTTTGCATTTGAATGAATCAAGTATAATTTTATGTAGATGTCTAAAACAATGATAACAATTTGCATGATGCATGTGCATGTTTTGATTGTTTTAAAGGTTTTACATATAATTTAGGTTCATGAATATGTAGAAATGAAAGTAAATTTGCATTTAGTTGTTACAGTTTGCATTCAGTCATTCTTGTAATGTTAGTAAATGATTCTTAGTAAATGACTCAACCAACCACAATCACAACATAATAGAGAAGTAACAGCGCTCGGCTTAACCAACCACAATCACACATTAATAGAGTAGTAACAACACAATATACATCACAAATTAACAGAGAAGTAAATCCCCAATACAAGTATACATAACAAGCAATATACACATAACTTTGTAAATCAATACAAGACCTAATGAGTATTGCTTTCACATCATCACATTCTTAAGAATGTACAATTTAAGAGTGCACAAAAAGAAACGTTTACAATGTACTCGAACTCTAAGTTCTCAAACATGAATCCAAGTAGAAGAAATTGTTGGGCAGTTCAATTAAAAAAATTCTAATGGAATGCCACCTTCAATGATCCGTTCATGGTCAAATTTTGACATTATCCATTTTTTAACTTTCAATTGTTTTTTTTATTGAACTTTTATCAACTATATGCATGTTTCACACACCAAGTGACTATATTGACAACTTATGACATCGGGTTGATAGTCTTGAAAGTAAACATTACTCTCATTTTGGTCAGTTTCTTGGAAAAAATAGCCTTTTAGTATAATAGACCCTCTTTCATATATAAAACCTGTTAGTGCCTAAATCTACCTCAGGCTGAGAAAGGTATGATTTAGGACAACATCAAACCATGCTTAACCTGGTAGCTAGCCCTACCAGGTCGGGAGAGGGCTCTCTCCTGGTCAATCTCAGCAAGATATGATCGATGAGGGCTTGAGATGACTAATATGCTGACTGATTTTAGACTAGGTATGTGTGTAAATGAGTTTGATTGAATAAAATGATGTTTTTGTTGGTTCCAATGGAAAGGCAGATTTTGGGTGCAGGGAATGAGGCTCAGTTTTGCAGAGATCTCAATGGGGCAATGTAAGCAACTGATTTTGGCACTTCAAGTTGAATGAGATGGAGAGATTAGACAGATGAGGAGTTGAAGAGGGCAAGAAAACTTAGGGATCCTCTTCAAACAGCTGAAAACATCAAAAGCTAAAGCAAACCCTAGGTAGAGCACTGCAATTTCAATGGATTCTACCTTTTCTCTTGTTTGATTTAGTTAAGAAGAAACAAGATAGATAATGGCATACATAACACATAAGTAAATTCACAATTACAGAAGAGAGCACTATACCAAAACAAAATGCCACATGAATCCCAAAGAGTTATGCAAACCCTGGTCTCTGTTCCTTAGTCAAAATGATGATATGAGTGTATAATGAAGCTCCTTGCTTTCTCAAAAGTCCAACCATGCTAATGACTGAAAAACGTACGATATAGACAAACCATAGATCATCCTAGCCTCTAGGGGTCGAGATCACTAGTTTAGGAGCTGTTCCAACTAATTTTAAACTTAGAACTAGAAATTAGGCAGTGGAACAACATGCCTCTACAAACAAGGGAACTAATTCATTCAATTTCAAACAACTTTTTGATAGATGAATCTACCTCCATGAGTGAAAATTTGACATATTTACATCATGATCCATCCATTTACATTAAATTACATCACGAGTTTGACATTAATAAGGATAAAAAGTCAAACTATCAAAATCTAGGCGAAAAATAGAGTATACTTGGTCAAATTGAGCAAAATTTCCCCTATGCGCCGTGCTGATTTCGCTATGCATAGCGCCTATTTGGAGCCACTTTTGGAGGCCTTCCCGGTGTCCAAATTAATTCCAAGTGTACTTTTTGGAAAGGTCTGCCCGTTGAATTTCCAACCCAAGTGGAATTTTTGAATTTGGCCTCCATTTTCCCCTCCAAAATTCAGTTCTCCCAACACTGCTTCCTGTGTGTCAAAATAGGGGCAGTAAGGTTATTTTTTGAGTGTTTTTGACCTTTTTGAGGGCTCAAGACCTGCCCAAATTTCTTGGACATTGGTAGAAAAGCATATTTTTCCATGAAAAATCCAAAAATGCTGATGTTTTTCCATTTAGAGGCTCCCATCAAAAGCGAGCGCCAGTTGGCGCGGTGCATAGGGCAGAAAAACCTACGTTTAAAAATTTATATGCATAGTGCCTTTTTGCAGACCAGTTTTGAGGGCCTTCCCGATGTCCAAATTGGGTACAGGATAGCTCGTTGGAAATTTTATTGAGTCTAATTTCCAACCCAACTAGAATTTTTTAATTTGGAGTTCATTTTCCCTGTCAAAAATCAAATCTCCCAAGACTGGTCAAAATGTGCAAAATGAGGCTACGTAAGGGCAAAGTGTTGTTGTAGTCAACTGTCGAAGGTCTTCCTCAACCCCAAATTGAGCTCATAATAGCTTATTGGAAAGCGCTTTGTGTCTAGTTATCATTTGATTCATCAAGAAAGTCATTAGGCCAACCAAGCTAGGAGAAATCTTGATTTTCCCAAGGTCACTTCAGAGGTACATCAATACTCCTGAGGCAACTGTATTTTTGACAATTCTCTAAAACCATGACACCTATGTAAAAAGTGAAGGAGGTTTTTCTTCTTTGGCCTATTGTGGACAAAAATCTCTCTCATTTTTCCCAAATTCATCTTTTCTTTCTCAGAAACATCATTGGCGTAAAACCTATCCCGATGTGTGGAACAGGGGATTTGTCGAAATGAAGTGAAATGAAGGGGATAAGGGGCTTCTAAATTCTTGAGAAAATTTTGGGAAGTAGGGAGGGATGTTAAGAAGTAAGGGAAAGTGTAATTTCAAATATCGAGTGAGGGGCAGGGGTCCAAAAGGGCAAAACATAGGCCTATCCTAGAAAATTGTCAAGTTGTAGCGAGAAACTAGGGTTTGTGCGAAAATGATGAATTTAAGGGATATCAGTGATGGGAAGTGTTTAATAAGGTACATTAAGGATAGGGGAAGGTGTATGAGCATCAGGATACAAGTTTTGTTGATGTTTTGATCATCGAAGAGAAATTACTTTCAAAACCCGAGGACAGGGAAATGAACCTTACCTAGGCACAACTGAAGCATGAACAAGGTGTAAAATGACCCATTGGAACCTGACATGATGATGACAACCCTCTGAATGATGGTACACTCAGCTGAATGGTGATATGAAGCTCTTGGGACAACAATTAGGGTTTGGGAATTTTTAACTAGGGTTTGGGATAGTTAGGACTAGGGATTTGGGATTAATAATTTAAGGATATGGGGTTGATGAAAATGTAATGAGAAGGAGAAAATGAATGAGGGAATGAGAGATAGTTGGGAGTGGAATTGGCAGCAAAATGACAAATGCAAACCCTAGGCAATCGTTTTTTGAGAAATTGCAAGGAAGTAGGGTTTGATTTTTTCTTTACACAATCACTTTAAATTTTATGAAACACTCCTTCACTAGCAAGGAAGAGATCTTAACTTACTTGCAAACTGGAAATCTTGAGTGATTTTGGTGATTTGAAGGAGTTTTTGAGAGGAACGGGCTTGGCAGCTCTATGCGTCGTGCCTCAAACCCAACGCATCGCACCCACTGTGTGCACAACGCCAGTTCAATTTAAAACTAAGGAGAGCGATTGTATGTGTCGTGCCTCTTGTATACGCCGCGCCACTCACCCAGTGCGCAGCACCCACGAATTTGGACAGTTTCTCTCCAAATTCACTTCCTTTGCTCAAAAATGGCTTTCAATTTGCTCAACCTTGTTTCTTGAATAAAAATGAGCTTTTGAATTGAGAGAATGATTTATACCCAAGAGCTTTTTAATTTTTGATTCATAAAAACCCACTTTATAATGTTTGCAATATGAATTTACTTTTGCACTCTGTTTTTTGAGCTTTTCACTTTATTTGAGCCTTTTGATGAACTGAATGACTTGATTTTTCTTGATTTTTGTTTGCTTTGCAAGGGATAAAGCTACTAAGCCTTGGGAAGGAGACGAGGGTTGCCTCTAAACTGATTTACATACAAGAGAACTGAAAATACATGAATTAATACAATAAAAACCTAAAATACTATGTTTTTCCTCAAAACAGATTTTGAGGAAAAATACATTTCTGAGTGAAATTTATTAGCACTGGAACTTTATTCAACCGCCTCATGCACCTGCTGACTGTTATTGGACATTTTGGAGACCTTTTTGATGAAACCCTAGACCTAATGAAACTGAAACCCTAAAAAAGGCGTTTGCAAATTCGAAGACAAAAAGTGACTGCATATGATTTTGATGACTGAAAATGGACCAGCATGTAAAGGACATGAGGGAAAATGTACAACAAGCCACTACCGTCAGATGATCCATGCTCCTAATGAAATGCAGTTGACTGAGTGAGACACCCAATATGCAATGCAACAAGAGGATTTGATCTCTGATGGAGGGATGAAGATACAGACACTAACAAAACCGTTATCATCATAGTCTTCCAATAACTTCATTTTTTGTTCAGTGCACTGTATCAAATAGTACTTGACATTTTCTATGTTATTAGTGGGTGCAACTACAATGAAAAAATCTCCTACACAATAAAACAAGTGTAAATTCATATCATAATTTAAATGAAATTAACTTGATCAATATGGACTTGATTTTATTATCCATTTCTAGAGCTCTATATTTTAACTATTATCTAGATACTTATACACATTGATTTTAAAAGCATAAAACATATATATATTGAATTCAATTGAAATGTTACCTTCTTTAACAAGATCAAAAACTCGATCACCTTCAGATGATACTATAGTCTCCTCTGATTCCATCTCTTCGAAGCTTGGAACTGACATTTTCCCCTTTGTATTTAGTTTTGTATGTTGCCAAGGTTTTACATGCATATTGTTTTCACAAACATCATTGGATTGTGCGTCCTCTATGCAAAGAGGACAAAAACAAGAATATTTTCTTTTATCAAATACAAACGCATTTCGGTAATCCTTTGTTTTAACTGAATGAAATTTTTTAGTCCCTTTTACTGTATCAGCTTCATATGTAATCGATCTATCTACATCTTCGACTCCAATATTCCAAAAAAAACCTATAGTAAATTCAAACAAGAATTTAAATACATTTTTTAAAATACAATTTATATATTTTGAAGATAATCATTGTCATACTATTTAAACTATATAATTTATAGATGTTTAAAATTAGAAAATTAATAAAAAATATCATATATTAAAACTATATACATGTTAATTTTTACATATATGTACATACCTTCGTACCTCCCTTTATGGGTTAGTCTGATAGCTTAGTGCAACATACACCATTGAACAACTTGTTCAGTTGAGACAAGTCTATCTGCAGAGTGGTCCATTTGATATCTTCAGAGTGCTCGTTTTATACATGCCCCTGAACCATCATGTTCTCCTTTTCCATGACCAATCTCAAATAAATTCCAACAATGTTTAATGTGGGTTTTCTTATGAAGACAACACAACCAAAAGAATGATCATGAAGATTTGAATTGACCTACGCATCCATCTGACCATATCCAATGTTCATTGAATTTTATTCCATGACCTTTCAATGATTCATAAATATTATCAAAATAATGTTGTACAAAATGTGTATCATGTGTATGAGCATCACTGATATAAAAGTGATATTCTTTAATAGCATGTCGATTCTCACTAGTGCTTTCTATATCATCGACATTTTGTTCAACATGTCTATATAGAATATGGACAAGCATAGAGACTTGGTCAGAATGATAATATTCACTTAGTATTTCACTGTGTGCAACAAATGTGTAATTCTATGTAAAATCAACTATTGACAAAATGGTCCCCAGTGGAAACATTTCACGAGATTTTTTGAATTACAGGTCCTGCCATCGAGCCCTATGTGAATGTTGGGTGGACTTATAAATTTTTGTCTCAAATTTCTTCAAAACCTTTATCACATGAATTTCTTCTTCTTGTAATTCAATCCTTTTAGCACTTGTACTATTATTTGAAATAATCAATGTATGGATATATTCATATCTCTTCCATTTCACTTTTAGGTTAGACAATGATTGATCATTTATACCAATAGAATATTTATTGTGAAATAAAGTCATTTTCCACCATGATCACATTTTTTAGCACCAACACATTTATTTTGGTAAAATAATTCATGACCATCTCTTTCACATAGAATTTTGGATATGAAACCATGGATAGTGGAAGGAGGAGGTGAATTTTTCCAAAGTGTTTTACCAAAATTAAGGAAGGTGTCATAATATAATTGAAATTCGACATGATAACGACAACAACAAGTGTCGCGTACAATTATACGTTTAACAAACCATGGTTTTTGTTGCACAAAAGTACTGATTGAGACATTAATTCCATGATTCTCTTCTATGAACTTATTGAACAACTCTATCTAAGTGGTGTCCAATATATGTTTTGCATGTTCTTCATACTTATTTCGTGCTATTCTTCACCACATCACATCCTTTGCTTTTGGTGAAACATGTGAATTTTTTATCCAATATTCATATATTATTTTTTTAACATCTTCTTCAAGTCTATCTTTGTACGGTTTCCTACAAACAATTGTCCAACAAGCGAGCTCATCATTTACATCTATTTGTAATCGAAATTTCATATGTTTGTGCAATGTTTTTCATGAGGTCCCTAATATTTTTACCACAGATTTTACCAAATGATTTTCTTTAGTACTTAATGAAACCACTGCCATTTGTATTTCTCTACGTGTAGCTACATCATTTTTCTTTCTAGATCTTCCAATTTTTTTTAGAGCACTATTTATATTTTGAATCACATTTTCCTTCACCTGTTTATCTTTCGTTGATTTTCGAATACCCAATAGAGTTATAGTGTCTTTTATTTTCTTTGATGTTAAGAGACTTCCCAAAATTTGAGCTTAAAATGTCACGCTTTCGTCTTTGAAGAACTTCTCAATAATGACCTTAAACATGATATCGTACAATATGGTCAGCTTTTTTATCTCCATATATGTCAATGCCAACATTTTCTAAAATATCATCATTGATATTGATTTCATCTGTACATATGAAAATTAAATGTAAATGGGTATAAATATTCATTAAAAAATAAAATTAAAAAATAGAGTTTGAATGAAAATGAAATTAATAAATATGTCTAATTTCAACTTTTTTATCTCCATATATGTCAATGCCAACATTTTCTAACATATCATCATCAATATTGATTTCATCTGTACATATGAAAATTAAATGTAAATGGGTATAAATATTCATTAAAAAATAAAATTAAAAAATAGAGTTTGAATGAAAATGAAATTAATAAATATGTCTAATTTCAAATTACACATGACATATAATATATTATATATAAGATATATATATATATATATATATATATATATATATATATATTTATATATTATATTATATATAGTATTACTTGATGGTGATTCAAGCTTCCTCATTTGAATCTCTTTCAACATCTTTCAAGGAACAAATTTTCAATTTCATTATTGGAGTTTCATTATCTTTTTCATTGTCTGTTCAAACCATTTTCCAATCTCATCATCAGATGTACTGAGAATATCTCTTTGCTACATGTGCAAAATCATTTTTCCAATAGTTCGATCTTAAAAATTCAAGTGGTCACCAATACTCTAATTAAATTTTAATATTATTTATGAATTTGTCATATACATACTCTGCTTCAGCTTCTAGTTGAGATTGACCCTTTTCAAGTATTTACGCGTTCTGTCCCTTATTTCTTTTGTGGATAATTTCTCGCCGGTAATCTATCACGACGTCGATTCTCTTGTTCGATTCAAGTATTTTCTCTTGCAATTTCTTTTATTTCCCATGATAATTCAATCTATGTAGATTTTTAAAATCCAACTCAAAAATGTCAATTTCAAAAAATCATGAAAAAAAATAAATTTCACTTTCAAAATTTAGACCAAAAAACTCACTTTAAAATTCAGCACAAAAGAGTTACTTTAAAAAAAACTCACTTTAAAAATTCAACTAAAAAATTTCTGAACAAAATTTTCCCCAGCATTACCATGTGACAATCCCATCACATTAGCAAGCTCTTATCCAGTCTTCATCAAATTTCATGCTCGGCCTATGCATCTACATAACAATCCTTCATTTACTTTGCATATTTACCAAGTGTTACTCACATTTACTTAATGTATTATATATGATGACTTACATAGGCCTAAGAGGCCCCTACAATAGGGATTCACTAATAGTAATGGCCCTATGAGTTGGTTCTTCCAATTTTTCCACTCTAAAAGCATTGAGATGTGTGATATATAATATAATGATCCAATCTAGATCAACTCAAGTAGAACCTAAAACTACCACATTGATCAAGTCAAAATACTTATTGGTCAACCGAAAACTAACACATTATTTAAGCCAAAATGGTTAAACTAAACCAACAAAACCACTAGATACGGTGATGAAACATTAAAGAATAAAATAATCCAAAAGCCCAAACTTAGATCTATTCTCATACTTTTTACGTTGCACCTAAAAGGGGGAAATATCAATGATGATATTTATTATTCATGTTTCAAATTCCTATAAGTTAAAATTCAATCAAAATTTGGGCATTCTATCATGGTCATTGGTCCACTCAACAAGGTATCTACAATTCAATCAATCAATATAATCACATTAACATATTTCGGAAGGTCTAGCATGGAAACTAGAATTCACTAATTTCTTTTCAACTTTTCATTGGCATGTCCTTCGACACTTGATTGTGTCTAATTTAGAGAGTCATTTGAAATGATCTTATTCATTCATTGAAATCATAATGGTGATCTTATTTTTTCACCAATTCATATAATAAGCCAAATTCTTCTAGCCAAATTACTTGTTAAATGTACACTTTCAAAAATTCTTTCTCTTTCAACTTAAATCAGAGATGAACCATTCAACATCTAAATTTCATGATTTTTCAAGAATATCTTCATCGAAGCTCAATGTATAAAATTTCAATTTGAAAATTGAAAATGATACCAGTTTTCACACTAGCTCATGTTACCTTATTGATATAGTTATTTAGACTTATGATTAAGTAGGAATGCTACATTATGAATCCCTAGATAATCACAAAACCTAAAATCACCCCTTTATGACTTATCATCCTTATCTATTGACAAATATCAATGAAATCTAAAGTTAAAAGTGATAATATACATACAATATATATTAATATCATTCAATTAATACATACATTGAAAATGACTTAAAACATTATGCTCATCTTATTATACTTGCCTATGGAAAAACATATTGTGATTACTTCTTCTTCTTTTCTTTTTCTTTTTTCAAAAAGGACTTCACTTTTAGTTAATTGTTCCAAATAAAACATTTTTATTATAGTTTTTATAATAAAATTAAAATGTATATGTTACATTAAATATTTCATTATTTAAAATTAGTTTCGAACTTTTTAAATTATTATATTCCAATTTTCTGATTGGATAAATAAAATGATATGATTGATTTTATGCATTTTCTTTGAAAAAAATTAATCTTAAGTACAAGCAGCATTCACCCATAAACATTTTATTCAGGCTTAAAATAACCTAATTTTGTTATTATGGCAGTCTCCATAGTTGCATCAACTATCAACAATTCAACATGGGAATTTTGTATTCCTATACTCATTTATATGATGATGATAATCTATACAACCACATGGAAATGTTGTATTCCTATACTCATTTATATGATGATGATAATCTATATAACCACATGGCTAGTGCAGTACCTTCTATTCAACCTTATTCGGATTCTCATAATTTTGTAACCACATGGCTAGTGGAGTACCTTCTATTCAACCTTATCCGGATTCACATGATTTTGTAACCACATGGTTAGTGGAGTACCTTCTATTCAACCTTCTTCGGATTTTCATGATTTTGTTTCTTATGGACATAATATGTTGGAAGATCATTAATTCCAACCATCCATGGATCGTCACAATAAGATGGATTTGGAGGCTCCTTTTTCGATTACAAAGGCCACACCATCCAATCCATATGGGTCGTTATCCAAATGGTATGCTTGTGGTTTAGTCTTCCTTGTAGACATCAAACTAAGGAGTGGTGGACATAATACCCCTTGGAGTACAATGGGAAGGTACCATTTCCCCTCGCAACCTCTCCTTATTAGACACGTTGAATCATTTTTAGCAATAATTTGATGGAGGAATTCCACCCAAATTCGACTAGCTTAAATTAGCATTGTGCATACATGACATCATATATAACTATATGACATCATAAATAACTATATGTATGGTATACATTCTGGAATCATTGTCTAATAGCACACATATTCAATGGATCAACCTTGCATTTAACATTTTGATAGAGGCCATACCAAAATAGCTTAGTTGTCTTCTCAAGTTAGAACATCTAAAATTGAGTAGCAATCTTTATCTAAAATCCCAAAAATAATTGAAACTCAAAACCTCTTTGATTATTAATCCTCTTAATAAAATTTACCACTTTACCAAGTTGATACTTATCTAACCTAGGCTCATGTCATGATAAAAGGGATGACACGCTGACACGCTAATGTTCTAGAGCACATTCACTCGTTATGAAATTATCTAGATGTCCCTATTAAACATATCAGTTCATTGAATTTTTTTTTGTAAAGATGGATTTGCAATAATACAATTTTTAATTAAAGGAGGATGGGTAAGTAAATGTTTGCCGAATTTTTAATATTAAAAATTGTTTGAAATATTTATATTTATTGTTTTTTATATAATAATAAATTATTAGATAATATTATATTTGAAAGTAAATTTAATAAAATATTAATTAATTAAATTTATGAAATATAAGATAATAGATATTTAAAATATTTAATGTTAAAATAGAGAACTCATCTTAATTTAATTTTTCAAATTAATAATGGGGACAGTCATTATTGGCCGTTATTCGCTAATGCAGGTTTACTCATCATTGTTAGTAAAAAAAAAACTACACCTAAAATTGTTCAGTTGATGGTCTCTAAGAGGATATGCTTTCGCTCCTCCCAAAGGCCTTTTGCGTCATGGCCATCAAGTTGTTTTGTTAAGTACGAGCAAGACAAACTCTTAGCCAAACAAAAATAGTGTTAAACGATGGATATATATATATATGATTTGTCCTTTAGAACAAACAAACTAGACTCATGTAAACAATTTTTTGTTTCAATAGAGATCTTGTTTGTTTTTTCTTCGCTGAAAAAAAAAATGAAATTTTCGAGGCATTTTTTTAAATAAATTAATTAACAAATCATCGAGGCATTTTTTTAAATAAATTAATTAACAAATCAAAATTGTTGTCTTGTTTGTTTTTCTTCCCAAAAAAATAAAGTTTTCAAAACATTTTTAAAATAAATAAAATAATAAATAAAAGTGGTTGGATACAGTTTTATTCTTATTACTTAAAAAGTATAATCCATTAAAATATTTTTTTTGTTTTTTCTATAAGTAATAAATTGTTAAAATTATTTAATATCAACTTAAGCATAGTAGTTTTGATTCTTTGGCAAGTCTAATCCTCTTGACTAGGGATAATAATGGACAATGTAACAAATTTGAGCATACCTAATGACTATTTGGGACTTTACTATTATTAAACATCTCTTTTAACAAAATTCAAATCTTGAGATTTTTTTTGAAAAAACATATATATAATACATAAAATTGATATTCTTTTCTATTTTTAAAATTTACCTATTAAATTAATTTTAGTATAAAACTTTTATTTTTTATAATATTTGTAAAATATATATTATTAAAGTATTGAAATAAACATTCTCAACCAAATTAATATTAAAATAAAATAATGAAGTGATAGGTGTAGAGAGATTATTCTTAACTCAAGGAACAATTGTTTGTTACTATATTTGAAGTTTGGAGAAGTTTGGAGTTTTCCAAGATTTGAATTTTGTCAACAGAGGAGGTTTATAATAGTAGAAGTTCCAAAATAGTCATTAGGTATGCTCAAATTTGTTACATTGTCCATTAACATGAGTCAAGAGGATTAAACTTGCGTAAGGAATCAAAACTACTATGCTTGAGTTGATATTAAATAGTTTTAACAATTTATTACTTATAAAGAAAACAAAAAAATTATTTTAATGGAATTATACTTTTTAAGTAATAAGAATAAGACGGTATGCAACAATTTTTATTTATTAATTTGTTTATTTTAAAAATGTTTTGAAAACTTCATGTTTTTTCAAGGAAGAAAAAACAAACAAGACAAAGTTTGATTTCTTAATTTATTTATTCTTAAAAAATGTCTTGAAAAATTCAATTTTTTTTTTAGGGAAGGAAAAACAAACAAGTTTTCTATAGAAAGAAATTTGTTTACATGAGTCTATATGTTTTAAAGGGCAAATCATGCACTGTATACTGAAAAGGAAGACTAGAAACTATCATCTACTAAAAATACATAATATATAACTCAAATATATCGAGATGTTCCAAACGGAAGTTCATTGGAGAAGTATCACACACTTTGACAAAAGTCTCCTGACATTCTAAAACCAGAAGGCACAATGTTTTGTCAAATGAAAGATCACAAAATAGGGAACGTGCTTGAACTGTGGACTGCATCTTGAATGAAAACTTTCAAATGCATAACGCCCATCTCACAGTGGAGCCCTTGCTTGGATAGATAATCTACCATAGAATTTTGAACCTTGTATATGTGAGAAAATTAGATATCTTTGAAGCAAGACTTCAACTCTTTTATCCCACGTCTCTTTTATCCCACATTTCCACTTGTATAGAAGTGGCGAGACAAAATCTGAGCAACCATTAACCGAGTCAATTTTAACTTTGGTATCACTGAAAACAAATAATGTGTTGGAACCTATCTTTTTGGTACAAAATATAAGTCCCCATGGAGTAGTGACTTATGCCAATGAATTTTCTCTAGGACCACAAGTCTAGCTGAAGTGAATATTTACATTCCCTTGAAGTGTGATGTGAGCTTCGCATCCACTGCCCAGTGTATTCATTACACCATCAAAGAAGTTAGTTGGTAGATTGTTCATATAGTTGATGGAATAGAAATGTTTGCGATGTGTTTTACTTGGTGAAGGACCATATTCATCAAAAGAAGCACATATCAAAAGACTAATTCTCAAAGATAATAACATTCCGACAACACCATATACCCCAAAAAAATGAAGGGACACTTCTAAGATATTTATATTTAGATTGCCAATCCTAAATGCAAAATTTAATCGAAGAATAACCCCAAGAAACCGAAATGGAAAAGAGATGCATTTGCTTGAGTCCTGCGGTCACCCAAAGTGTACAGCTAAGGCGCAACACTTAGAGTAGGGGTTGTTACCCTAATCCCTACTCACTTCATTCTAGCTCTCTCCTAGACAAGCTAAGGGGGGTAGTTTAGCTTGTCTAGGAGAGAGCTAGAATAGAGTGAGTAGGCATTAGGGTGACAACCCCTACTCTGAGTGTTGCGCCTTAGGTGTACACTTTGGGTGACAACAAGTCCTTGCAAAGGCAACACCTACCAGGTCCTAGGAAACCTCTTATGCAAAGATTATGCCAAGTAAGGATTTTGTTCTTCAACACGAGCAAACCAGAGATCTTAATTTTCAATGGCATATTCCATTTCCAAATTAACTTCTTAGGAAACCTCTTATGCAAAGATTATCCCAAGTAATGATTTTGTTCTTTAACAAGAGCAAACCAAATATCTTACTTTTCAATGGCATATTCCATTTCCAAATTGACTTGAACCAACATAACTATACATAAATTAGAGGATTGAAAGAGATGTAATTATAAATTTCCTTCACCTAGATTTTACCATGAACCAATCTCCCACCCCACAGAAGGGAGTTGGGAACTATTTGGATTGTGATGCCAGCCATTTTGAAAACTTCATTTACACATATGACATTGTTAATAGTTATTAACACCCTAAGTTAGTATGCTCTAAAGTGCTTCTACTTGGCTAAGAACTCATCTTTCTAGGATGTATGGAAACAAGGAAGCCTAACCCTTATGGATAATACAAGGAGATAATACAAGGAGATGTGGTTTTCCTTCAATAATAATGAAGAGCCAACTTGGGTTTGCTTATAACAATCAATCATGATTTGTCCCTAGCACTATTTTGACAACCAAATTATAATATTTATTAACACCTAAATTTATTCAATTCTACTTTAAATTTCAGAAATGAAGACTTTATAAAACAAACCAATACAAACAACTTCCACTATTTTGACAACCAAATTATAATATTTATTAACACCTAAATTGGGGAGCTTTAAAATTACCTGTACAGACAAACCAATACAAACAACTTCTCTGCCACTTTCAACGTTGTACTCTCTATCTCTTATGACAGTTGAGGTGTGATTGCAACTTACCAGACTGAGAGGAGTAATGTACCAACTCAATTAAGTTTCGAACATGCTTCGCATGTGAAAGCGCCGAGTTTTGTTGAGTTTTGTTGAGTTTTGTTTAACCAATCGGTATGGTGAATCACGCAATCACTTAAGACGACACCAACCCTATACAGATGTCAAGTGTGCAAGCATTCAACTCGAAATAAAACTGTGTCGTGTGACTTGATAAAGTCTATCGATAGCCGCCCACGTGACGGGCTTCCATTCTGCAGTAATTTTGACTTGTTTTTTAATTATTTTTTAGTAACGAAATATTCGCAGTAAAGGTCACAGGATTCCAAACACCTACCATTCCAAATTCCAGTGGCCACCCCTTATGGCCGGGAATCCCTTGAAAGGCCCACAGCGTTGAGGGAGAGCTCGGGTGGGGAAGGGCAGGTGGTGGGGTAGTTGCAGCTAACCCTAATGAACACGAAAGCTGGTCATCCGCTCGGACTCGTGCAACCCACACACGCACTCACAGCAAAATGAATGGAAACAAAATCGGAGCTTCGTTGGGGCCGTGGGATTTATTTAAACCCCTGCCAGGATTCAAGGATCCTCGAATTCTCCGGAAGGATCCTCTCGCACAGTTGACGACGTTTTCTTGTATTTGTAGCGTTCGGCACGATCGGGGAAAAACGATGGCATGCGCTACTGATGTTGCACGTCAGTTTCTGCCATGCGTCCAACCCGTGCCGTCCGGCATGGGAGGAGAGACCGCCCGGTCGATCAACCTCGCCTGCAATGGCCTCTCCCCGCCTCAACCGCAGTACAACGCCGAGAACAACAATGATCAGGACACCACAGTTGCCACAAGGGTTCTCATTATTGGCGCCACCGGGTTCATCGGTCGGTTTGTTGCAGAGGCCAGTGTGAAATCCGGGCGCCCAACTTATGCCCTTGTGCGGCCGACAACATTAAGTTCGAAGCCCAAGGTCATTCAGTCTCTGGTGGATTCGGGTATTCAAGTTGTTTATGTAAGCAACACACGCTTTCCTTTTTGCATTTTCCAGTTAGCTCAGCTCAAATGTATATTTGATTTGTTGTTGGTTCTTCATTTATATTATATATAATATAGGCCAAGGCTTCATGTAAAATTGGTAACATTATGATAATTAAAATCCACTAATATCAATGTACGTGTGGAAACAGGGATGTCTACATGATCACAATTCTTTGGTGAAAGCCATCAGGCAGGTTGACGTTGTTATTTCTACTGTTGGTGGAGCCCTAATTCTTGATCAGCTCAAGATTGTGGATGCCATCAAGGAAGTTGGCACTGTCAAGGTAAATAAAATGAACCAGCACAGACTAGTCATCTAAATTCAGGTGTGATATGCACCGGGATCATGGTACTAGTTTAGCATCCTACCTGACTTATTTGGGTTTATAGGAAAAGAGAGTTTATGGGTTATGTAGGTTTATAGGAACACAGAGTTTGTTTGTTTGTAGGATGTCTTTTTAGGTTTATAAGAACAGAGAGTTAGATTGTAGGTTTATAGGTTTATAGGAACAGAAAGCTTGTTTGTAGTATGTTTTTTTGTTGACTTTTAGAACCAGCAAATGTGGTAATCACTTGGTAAATCAATAGGATATAGATAATGAGTCACACTTCTGTGGCTCAAAAAGCTGACAAAAAGATATTTTGTGATGGATTCTAAAATATTATATAAAAAATTGTAGATCTCACAAAATCTTTGACTTTATAGTTTGTTATAGTTAAATAAGAATGAAAAATATATTTAAATTTAAATAGTAAACACAGAGAAGTTCATATTGGTGGTTGTTGAGATTTAAATAAATATAAAATATTTATAATTTTAACTAG
>APFE030162245.1:0-21195 GCA_000404065.3 Pinus taeda | reverse complement strand
TAAAATAAAGTTAATCAACCTAAAGCACAAATATTCTCACCCTCTTTTTCCAATACATTGATTACTTAAAAGCACAAATATTCTCACCCTCTTTCTCCAATACATTGATTAATTCTTTATTATAGAATCAATCCCAAAAATACCATTTTTTTCCCTACATTTTATTCTGGAAACAATCCCAAGAAAAGTTGAAATAATGTACAGAAGTAGATTTACAGTTGTTTGACTAGGAGCAGGGTAGATTTATTCAGTTGTTCAAAGTTCGTCTCAACTATGATCGATTTTTTTTGGCAGAGATACAGTTGTGCGAAGATTTGCAGCTTTTCAGAGTTTGTGATAGTTGACATGATCAATTTTTTTTTGCAGAGATTTCTTCCTTCAGAGTTTGGACACGATGTAGACCGAGCAGATCCCGTAGAGCCTGCTCTTAGTTTTTACATAGAAAAGAGAAAAGTCCGGCGTGCAGTGGAGGAAGCAAAGATTCCTTACACATACATCTGCTGCAACTCCATAGCTGGCTGGCCATACTATTATCACACACATCCAACTGAGCTCCCCCCACCAAAGGAACAGTTTGAGATCTATGGGGATGGAAGCGTTAAAGGTATTGCCTGGTTTTCTTGATTTCATTAACCTAAATGTTTCTATTCAAGGTGGGGAGATTTATAACTGTATTTAATTACCCTTTCAGCCTTTTTCGTTACTGGGGACGATATTGGCGCGTATACCATGAAAGCTGTGGATGACCCTCGTACTCTGAACAAGTCTATTCATTTCAGACCACCAAAGAATTTTCTCAACTTAAACGAACTCGCAGACATATGGGAGAATAAGATTAACAGAACTCTGCCAAGAGTATCTGTCTCAGCAGAAGATCTCGTTATGATAGCTAAGGGTATATTTTCTTTCTTTCCGATTTCGGCATTATTGCGAAATTTACAGCTAGGTCATCTTTCTGATCTAGTTTTTGTCTGGAATTTTAATCTATCAAATTCCAAAATATTTTTGTACTGTCTCTAGATCTCAGTCAAATTCCATAATATCTTTGGACTATGCTATTTTACTAGTAACACTACACTAACCATGATTGAATTATTTGTTACTGTATTGTTTTTCTTTGGACTATGCTATGTAGATAAGGCTTTTCGGCATGTTTCTAGCAACACTACACTAATAATGGTTGAATTATTTGTTAGTATATTGTTTTTCTCATTTTCAGCAAACTCCAGTTTAGGAGAGAAGAAAGGACTATCTTAATTGCAATAACAGATGTTTGAAATTTGATAATGATTGAATTATTTGTTAGTATATTGTTTTTCTCATTTGCAGCAAACTTCAGTTTAGGATGGAATAAAGGACTATCTTAATTGCAATAACAGACATTTGAAATTTGATGAACAGGAATGAATTTCACTCTGGCAAACTTCAATTCCCCTATATTGATTGATTTATTTTTATCTTGCAGCAAACTTCATGCCTTCCAGCATCGTGGCTGCTCTCACGCACGACATCTTTATCAATGGATGCCAATTCAAGTTCCCAATACAGGAACCCCACCATGTGGAAGCCTGCGAGCTCTACCCCGACATCAAATACACCACCATGGAAGATTTTTTCCAGGGCTACCTCTGAGCAGCAGCCCATCAGAACATATTTTCAGCATATTCTTCTCTCTTTTATGGTCTCTATGTATTCTATTCCCAGCCGCCTGTATTTATGCCGATCTGTCAGAAATTCGATCGGCAGTTCCAATAATCCGTCGCAAGATGGCGACCGCCTCGACTCTGCACTGCGCTTTGATTTTATCTTGAGGGTACCCTGTGGACCGTGGAGGGGCCACCCAGATGTAGTCTCTGTTAGGTGAGATTCCATTCCTATTTCTGTTAGGTGAGAAATCATCTCATTCTGTCCAGTTTCCCCATTTCGGTGTAATCTAATAAATTGTCTCGGTTGCTCAGAGCGACTTTTGACAGCCCTCACTGGAAACTGTAGCAGCATTGCATTTCCTGTTGTCACATTAGGGTTCCCTAGGGTTTGTGTCGCATCGTCACGGGAGAACGTTAGCATCTCGTTTAATTTAAAAAGAACTGGTAATATAAGTGGTGGTGACCCTTCCATTTAATTGAATTCAATAGTCAGCGAAAACTCGGCATGTATTTCGCAATTTATTGTCTATAGTCAACTAATTTTTAATGCGGTTTGTCCACTGCTCTCTTTTCTTTTTATATGTTGCTTTCATAGATTTCTCATGAAAATTATTTTAATATGCTGTTAATGAGCAGGAGCATTTTTATTTATAATTAATACCATAGATACCACTTTTTTTATTTAAATGTCTCACATGTTTCATTCAACTCTTTTATTTAAATGTCTCCCTTGCATGTTCCATTTAACTTTTTTTATTTAAATGTTTGTGGTCTATATTCCATTTCTTTTTATGATTATTTTAAAAGTTTATAAAGATGTATATGATGTATACAATCTATTTTTTTAGATTTGACTTTGTAAAATAGATATAAATATGTGAAAGCGTAGTGTTATATCAAAAATTGCATGACTAAAAAATGGCAACAATTATGATAAAATTATACTTTAGAATAGCATGTGATAAAGTGAATCAATTATATAATAGATTGTCATTACTTTAATTGTATATGGGTTTGCAAATTGTAAAATGTATAATGGGATGTTTGTCATTAACATCTTTTGTTATTTTGATTCACTAGTCACTTTTTTGTTTTTTCAAAGACAATGTCAAGTATGTCTTTTATCATTTTTAAAAAAAAAATCAGTAGTTGAAAACTTAAATATGTTGTTTAAAGATGCAAGGAGGAGAGGCCTAATAACAAAAGGCACAAAAACTTTAAATTTTATATTTATTTTTTATTTTTTATTTCTACATTATCTTCTAATATTTAATCAATGGTCCATTAGAAAAATATGAGGCATAAAGGAGACAATATATGTTTAATACAAAGCTATAGGTATGGAGGTAAATTTAATGAATCCATAATGTCGTTCAATAATGTGAAGGAAAATGTGAAAGTTCAAGTTATAATATGCTCAGTATGCTCCCCATAAACCATCTTGACTAGACTAAAGTACCTAGGTTTTAAATTAAAGCCAAATGACTGCATGTATGTTGATTGGCTATGCTTATTCAATGAAATTGAAACTAGAATCTCTATCTACTACTAATTAATGGTTGTCTAGAAAAGGAAAACTAGTGTTGGTAATGACTATTTTAGAAAGTATTCCTATGTACTACACACATCTCCAAAAGTTCTCTAACCAAAATAAGCAAAAGGTGCTTTAGCTTATTATTTATTGGAAATGGGGAAACAAAGAAACTCCATTAATCAAATGAAGAAGAGTGCACAATCTAAATGAAGCACAAAGATGGAGTTTGAAAATATATAAATTTTTAATATAGTCCTCGTCCAAAAAATATTTGGAAATTAATCTAAAATATTGATGTAGCCTAAGCCGCACATACCCATAATATGCCAATAAAATTGCATGTCACACTATGTCCCAGGAATTTTAAAATTCCATACCTAGTAAAACCTTCACAAATCAAAGTTTAAGGCTCCTTAAATAAACTCTATGCGGAAACATTTCATGTAACTATCCCAAGTCTAAACTTTAATAAACATTTGAGTGGAACCTTATACAACCCTTCATAATCTTTAGTTAATCCTTATTACTCGCGCATATCAATAGTACCCTTTTAACTCTAGTTCCATTTTAACCCAACATTAACCATAATACATTTATTCTGCTCATTTATATTATAACTCTTGTATAATAGAAATATTTCATAACCCACATTCCACTTAAACCTTACCTTTCCACCATTCCACAAACCTTACCTTTCCACCATTCCACAAACCTTTGCACATATATCGATACTCTCTTTAGCGCATTAAATCTTCGTCGTCGATCTCATTCCTTCAGATCCAACAGATATCGCGTCACCCGCTCGCCAACTAGCTTGGCCGATCTCCACTGTCGATCAATCCCGCTCGATCCAACAGCTATTGCATAATCTCGTGTGAAATTTTGCACGACCGATACTAGGTCGAGAGCGCGCGAGAAAAGTGGTTTCTCTTTCCATCGTGTGCTACGTGTCAACCCATCAGGTTATTCGCGAGAAATTGTAGAATACCATTTACAGCTTTTAGGGCGCGTGAGATAATGCTTACCGCCTACGAAGACTGCACCACTATTCAGCTAACACGTGGTTTTAATCTATGCCATTCATCTTCTTGACTTTATTTGGCGCGACTTAATCTTAGTCGTCTACCTCACACAATCTCGTTCGTTGATCTGATTGATCCAACAACTATACTTCGCTACTACATTCTTCTGCATCTCATCGTGTAATAGTCTTCTCGCTTCTCTGCCTGTGTATTTATTCTCGCCTTATGGTCTTCAATCGTTCTGATCCCGATCTTCAGCTCCGTTACTTCACTCCTTCACACCTTTACACTTCCTTCGTAAATCCTTAGGTTTTAGGAAACTTTGCAATTATACCTTCGCTGTAACATTGAAGGTTTTCTCCAATACTATCTGTGTGCAAACCCGTAATACTCTTCTTTGCCTTCTTCTCCGATTTTGCACACCTGCAAACCTATGTTACATAAAATTACTCTAATCCACACATGATTTACAATTCAATTACTCAATCCACACTTGCACAATTTAGAATTAAAATCTCTGTGTATATATAAAAAATAATTACATAATGAGTCTCTCTCTGGGCTGATATTCTAATCAGTGACCTTTTTCTCTTTATGCCTGTAGGCTTACAGTGAAAACCCTTCTCTAATTAACTAACTCTCTCTATGCCTTTTAGGCTTACATTTCTACAAAAGGTTCTGTAACCCATTTCGGTTCAGATCCTTAATCTTTTGAACTAAATCCTGAATATCCTCTAAGTCCACTTTTGACTCAACCAATCCCCAAGGATCCTCTAGTTCCACAAACCATGAAACCAATTCCTAATCTAAGATTTACAATTAATCACAAATCTCTCAACGATCATAATTCTCTCATGTTCTCCAACATTTGAGAACATTTACAAATATGCCTCAAAATACTTAATTAAATCCTATTCTTAATATCTCTCATAAACTTACTTAGAAACGTTAATAATTACATTAATTTAATACTCAAGAAACCAACTTCCTTGAAAACACAAGACTCCACATGTCTACTAAAATACACTGAAATTGCTAACCTAAATGCTCTTGCATCAAATATAAAAACTAAAAAAAATAATAAAATTAAAATATTCAAAAGTAATATTATAAAAAATTAGCAAGTAATATTTATAGAAAATTAATTGAGAAAGGAAAAAACACACAAAAAAACTTTAAAAATCTTATTAAAATTTCTATTTATTATATTAAATATTTTATTTACTAAAAATAATCATCTTAAGAAATAAAAACGACCATAAATTTAAAATGCAAGTAGTTTGCTTGAATTTAAAATTATTCTAAAAAAGAAAATTCAAAGTATCATAAACATTAACATATAAATGGTACCCTATATAATTTTTTTCATTAAAAAGATACAAACTGTACTTTAATCTTTTGATTTAAAAAAAACACAAAATGTACTCGAAAATATATTTTAATAATAGAAATATTTGTTTGGTTTAAACAATAAACCAAGCATCATAAATTTGATAAAAATACTAAATAAGCACATCATGTGAATATGTGCAAGCCTAGTGCTATGAAGCTCGCAGTTAAAATGATATAATCAAAGTGGTAAAAAAAATGAGTATAAAAAATCAAAATCTTTAGTAGTGGCCACCCAAATTTTAACATTGGATAATGCCCCATGTTCCTCCTTGGGGGAGCATGGTTGATGTTGAAAGTATGGTGCTTCTCATACCATATAAAAGATTATGGTTTCAAACGTATTGGTTTAGGCTTCTTTTACCCTCCAATGAAATATAAAGACAATATGAACGTACAGTGGGATCACATAGATAAGATATAATAATAAAATCTATAGATTTTACTTTATTCAACATTGAATTCTTATAGAAAGTATAATAATTTATTATATATAGTTTTAGTAATGATTAAGGAGATATTGGTACTTTTTTATATTATTTTTTAAGTTGTTTTTTACTAGAAGTAAAACTATTATTTTATTAATTAAGGGCTCATTTTTCTAGACTATAACAGAATATGTTTATGGTTAAAGTTTATATGCATTTGATAATAGTAAAAGTTTATTTTTTTTATAGGTTACTAATAAGTCATTTTAGAGGTATGATCTTTTTTAATGATTGTGATAAGTCAATTTACATTAGTAAATAATAGTTAATGATTATTGTTTTTATTGCAAGTTAACAATTGAGTTATGATAAGTTTTGCTATTTTTATTTAAAATATATTTGAAAGATAATAATTTATATTTCTTAGTCGAATATATTAGCAAGTGAGTACTCCACTTATTTGATCATTCTCGGCACTTGGTAGATCCAGAGTAAAGATGGATCTATGTTGGTTTAATCCCCCTTTAAATAAGCTACATTCCACTAGAATACCATGGGTCAATACCATGTGCCATCTTTATTTTTATTAATCTTAA
The DNA here is from genome assembly GCA_000404065.3 of Pinus taeda. Classification (NCBI taxonomy): domain Eukaryota; kingdom Viridiplantae; phylum Streptophyta; class Pinopsida; order Pinales; family Pinaceae; genus Pinus; species Pinus taeda. The sequence continues at coordinate 14,580 of APFE030162245.1, read as the reverse complement.
TACTAGGGTTAATAATATTTTTTTCATGGTATTAATAATAATTTCGCCCATAGGTTTCACCTAAATAAAACCTCATTTTTGAGTATTTGTAAATATAAAGTGAATTATGGAGTTTTATTTATTTACTATACCTCTGGTTTATTTATATTTTTATTAATTGACCATACCTCTTTTATAAAAATGGTATTTGGCCCATAGACTAAATATAAAAAGTGGTTTTATTTATTTACAATACCTCTAGTTTATTTTTATTTTTATTTATTTACCATACCTTTGGAGTAAGTATAAAAGAGGTTTTATTTATTTACCATACCTCTAGTATATTTATATTTTTATTTATTTACCATTTCTTTTTAGTGTCCGTAAAGCTTTTTTATATTTTAAATCTATATTGTGTTTATACATAATAATAATTAGATTGATTTCTAAATAGGACAGACATTAGATTAAAAATGTTAAATGTTAAAAATTACATATTAAATGTTTACATTTACATTTACGTTTAAGTTTACATGTTTATGTGAGATCTACCCCATATTGGGTTGTAGACCTCTCTGCGCAACAATTTTTGTTAGATACTATACACTAGCTATGTCTTCCTACCAATTGTCGATAGATTATTTCAAGTGGCATACTTGAAGTTATCTATATTCATGGATAATAGTCAATATTATCCTCACTATTAATTGACAACTAAATTCATTTAAATTTTGTGAAAAAAATCAGCTCAAATCTATTAAAGATTAGTTGACCACATGAAAGTATCATTAAAAGCTATTTTAAAAAAATAATTAAATTATAAAAAGTGAAAAAACAAACACGGGCGCGCACACACACACATATATATATATGATTTACTAATTTTTAATAAGATTTTTATTGAGGAAAATATAAACATTTTTTCTCGATTTTGGCTAATTTATAATATATAAAATCTACTAAAATTCAATGATAAAAAATTGTCATAGTCTAGAACTCTTCTTAGTAAACTAGTTATTTTCAATCATGCTTTGTAGTTAATTTTGTTCAAAATCCAACAAAATTTATTAAAATCACAAGCTTGAATTGTGGAGTCTATAAAATCTAAATGGTCCAATAATACTTAAAAATATTGAATTCATTTATCTATTAAAAACACATTTAAAAAATAAAATATATCTCAATCTTAAACTCTAAAAAAAAACTAAAACATAAAACAATTATATGGTGTAGCACAACTATGCCACAAACATCATTAGATAGCATGGTCTAAAAACCTAGGCACAAAATCAAAAGCGTTGTCTAACTATTAAAAATTTGGAATTTTTAGTCAGAATTCAAAAAAACAAAAAAAACACGTTTGTTAAATCTTATTGAGTGTTTTTGAAACTGACATTCTGGCTATATATAGATCCGCATTCTGAAAAATTATTGGAACACTGGTTATTCAATCAAATCGCTACCAAATTTTAAAACAAATTAAATCAATCAAAAAACTGACTAAAATACACTCTGCGGAGGCCATCATGCACCGACGGTGCAAATACACTCTGCGGAGGGCATCATGCACCGACAGGCTTATTAATTACGGAAATAAAATCTCACCAAATCTTCCAAAATTTGACCGTATCTTTCACTGGGTCCAGCTTCGAGGTTGTCGCCAGCTTTCGTCATCCGAGTACTCCATTGATTCTTGAAATTAAAACTTTCGATAGCCCGTCTGTATCGGCACAACACAGGCGTCTGTAACGGCAGAATAAGGTTGGTCGATGGGCCCTCTGTATACTGAAGTGGCCCATGGGCTGTCTCTATCCGTATTCTAAATATAGCAGATTTCAAGAAGAATAAACGTAAAATATACTGGCAAAAAAATTGGAGTTGTCTTCAGTGACGGGTGACAGAATCTGGGTGGAAAAAATGACAGAATCTGGGTGGGAAAAATTGAGGTTAAATTTTGATTTGTATTATTTAAAATGGTTTTTTAACTGCATATTTGGATTCAGCACCCTGAAAAACCTCTGAAACACTTTGATTGTGCAGAAATTACCTATCAAACTTATGATTTCTTTAGAGAAATTTGTCAAAAAAAACCCAAAAAAAACCTAAAAAAATCTCAATGGCAAAAAACTAGTGACACAAAACTGCAAGGCATGAAGTTTGGTGAAGTTAAAAAAACAAAAAAACCGCCAGATAGTTCAGCCACTCATCTTACATTATTAGTAGTTCGTCCTGAGATTATTAATACTGGTTAAGGAGAAAGAGATAAACTATATATTTAGCTAGCATTCCACCGAGGTCGTTGAGAAAATTTTCTGGCGGTGAGATGACTAGACTTGTTCAACTTCAGTGTATGAAGGTCGTTGACAGCTCTCAATACAGGAAATTTTATTAATCAGTAACAAAATCTCTAATATCTCACTGGGCAAACCAGAACAGCAATATTGGAATTGGAGTAATATATGATAGTTTAAATTTTATAATTATAAAAAAATAAAAAAAAGGTATAGTTTATAGTTTATGATAACATTTGAGATGGGCTGAAGTATGTTTTAGAACAGTTTTTGTTTGGTTAAGAGTTGGTTTTTTTTGGACCTTAAAGAAATAGGTTAATGGCTTAAGACTCAGAGTCATTTAGCCCCGGTGAAAATCTCCTACTAGCAAGTAATTCCAAGTAAAGTGGGAATAACAGTAATCATCAACCTGCATTTGCAGATAACAGCGTATCCCCACAATTGATTTGACAGCTAAATTATGATAGATTTTCCCACTGTTTACAAAAAAATATTGAAAGTCCATTTATTGTTAGAGCTATAATATCTATATTATTAAAAAAACAGATTATCTAAATAGCTATTCATTAAAATATTAATTTATGATACAGAAAAACACCCAGTTGAAATTTATGGTAATCTGAAATTCACATCTTTAAACTAATTTAATAAACAAAATTTTGTTTTAGTTGAATTGAGGCTTCTGTGATTCATAATGGTTGAAAAAGTAGCTTCCGTGTAAATCACATATAGACAGACATCATGTAGACAGACATTTGTTGACGCGAACCAACCAGTGTGGTTCATCCTCAGGACAAGTTGAACCACACTAGACAAATGTCTGTCTACATCTAATTGTCTGTCTACATGTAATTTATGCCGAAGCTACTCTTTCAAAAATTTTGTTTTAACAAAATCCTATAGTTATAACTAATGTCTTTAAATTACATTTAAATATCATTCTTTAAATTTCCAAAATTATATTCCCAAAATCAGTGTGATATGGTGACATATAAATTTCATTCTTGAATTTCTAAAATTACATTCCCAAAATCAGTGTAATATGGTGACTCTCTCTTCTAGAAATTTCATTCTTCACCCTTTCAATTTCCTCACAAATATATGAAAAAAATTGTTCTCAACCACTTACCAATGCCAGCCACATAAACTAGACATTCTTCATACTTTCAACTTCCTCACAAATATGTCAAAAAATCTTGTTCTAAACCACTTACCAATGCCAGCCACATAAACTAGACCATCCAAGCCTACCACTATGGTCAAGGTGAGAAAGAGCGTGGACTAAAAAAGATAGCACAAAAAACAATGGAAAATAAAGAGGGCATCGAATCACATAGAAAAAGTTCTCTGATCCAAAAAAGTTTCTTTCTTCCCCTCAAAATAATATAATGAAGTGGCCTTGATCCCGGTGCTTGTCGCTTTATTTTGCGTGTAGCTTTCACTCTACGTAGATTGAATGGAATCCACCAACCCTCCTGAACAGCCAATAGGGGAGACACACACCAATAGGGGAGGCACACACCGCTGGATTGTTTTTTCCATTATTCTCTCTAACTCCTCTTTGTTTATGATTTTCACCTGACCATGGGCTTGAAGATGATAAGGAGTGGCTTGAGGATGATAGGGAGTGGATAGTCTCTGTCTGATTTGATTTTTCCTAATTAAATTTTTACCAATAGGGGAGACACACACGAATATGTTCTATTATTCTTTCTAACTCCTCTTTGTTTATGATTTTTACTTGACCATTGGTTTGAAGATGATAAGGAGTGGCTTGAGGATGATAGGGAGTGGATAGTCTCTGTCTTTTGATTTTTGCTAATTAATTTTTTAATCAAATTGGAAGTGAACTAAATGCTTTATCTAAAAATTCAATAATGAAAATAACTAAAATAAAATTATCCATTTGACTTTTGACTTAGTCCCATATACATTTTTATGATTATGAAAACAAAACCTAGGCTATATGCCTAGCTATTCATTCCATAGCAGGAAATGACGGTCAAAACCAATGCCTAGAAATGCCTTTGTACTAAGCTATCAGATCTGATAGTGCATACTCCAAGTTACTCTTAAGTGCAGTCCCTAAATATTAATTAGGTGAAACCATGAATCTTGCTACGTTGTGGAGATTGTATGCATGGCTTTGTACCAAGTTATTTTCATAGAGCATATTCCAAGCTACTCTTAAAAGCAGTCTTTAAATATTTATTAGGTGAAACCATGAATCTTACCATGTTGTGGAGATTGTGTGCATTAAGGAGAATCCATCTACCTAACTGTGAGAGTAATAGATGGGAGGTTGCAACAATGGACGGTCTATTTTTAAGAGCAGTACCTAAATATTAATTAGGTAAAACCATGAATCTTATTATGTTGTGGAGATTGTATGCATTAAGGAGAATTCATCTACCTAACTATGATAGCTATGATAACAATAGATGAGAGGGTGTAACAATATGCATCCCATCTTACTTTATTCATGGAATTATTGATAGTTCTCTTATTAAATATTTAAAATAAATATTTTTTTAAAATCAATTTAGATCTAAAATAATTGGTAATTTTAAATTAAAAAAAAATACATTTTTTGTTTTTATTTATTTATTGAAGTGAGTCTTTCCCTTATCTATGGGAGTTTATGGACATTTTTCCTATCAAATAATTTAATACAATTATTTATTTAAATCAATCTAGATTTAAAGAATTTTGTCATACCCTTACCTAACTACACATTACTATCATAAAAAAAAAAAAATATTTACCCTAACCACATAACTATGTATTAACTTCTCCATGATTGTTTGACTCAGATAACAATAGATATGATTTATAATTGCGCCGATTCGAACGTATCATCCCTCTGACTATTAACTTGACCTCCGATTGTCCTTGCTAATTCGAATGGTACCAAATCATTATATGCGGCAATAGGTGGGGTGCCTTGGTTGCGACACCTGGCGTCTCTGAAATCCCTCCATCGATCTGCCGCGCTGAGCTTTGGTTTTGGTAGCTGGGACCTTTAATGCTACAGTCCCACCACCCTCTTCTCGGGATCCTCACGATAATCGGCGGTCCAGATTGCCACTCCAGATCTAACGGTGGAGGTTAGTCATGCTTTGGGCGGGTGACACATAAGGGGTAATCGTTCTGCTCCCGGTCATTTGTTTTGTTACTCTGGCTTTGCAGAGGTAGCTTCTGCTCCGGTGGTTACCATGGCGGGATGCCATTTCCGTGAGGTTTACTGATGCAGTTTTACTGATTCTTACCATGGCGAGGTGCCATTACCATGAGGACTCCTCTTACAGCTTGCTGGTCCCTTGAATGGTTTACGGTGGCGGCCTGCGGGCGGCGAAACCCTCACGGATCTTGCCCTACCTCCAATCTCGATAGGTAACAGGTCTTCACCGTTTTTCATTATTGCTTTTGTTTATTCTTTCACTGGATCTGATAGGAATGTATTTAACCACCTTATTATTGTTTATGGTGCAGGGTAGCAGACCTACGAGTGCGCGGTTGCAAGAACTCTTCCTGGTTCCGGCCTTTATACCTTTGACCAGGTAAGCACGCTAACCTGTAGGTTATATCCTGTAGGTTATAGTGATTGTTTTCATTTTGGAGTCAAACTTATAATAATCTTTCTCTATCAGGGTTTACTCATTCCACTTTGACCTGGCGCCATGGTCTAACTCGACAGCATTTTCCTTTCGTTCTCTGTTTGCGAGTACAGGGGTTGAAAACCCAGGTCGTAGAATGAGTAGATGTCAGTAGGGTTTTATTGATGGTTACAGTCTGTAGATAACTCAGATCTGAGTCTGTAATTTATTTGTATATACTTTGTAATCTTAATGAAAGGACTCGGCATTAGGGTCGGTTGATACCTCAGGTTTTATGATTGATCTTGTTATCGAACAGGTTCTGCATGTTTCTGTAATCCATATTATTTTCCCACTATTTTTAATATGTTTGCAACTGTTAGCGCACGGTGCCGTTCCCTATGGCCACCGATGCTTCATATATTACACACTGTATTTATTTTAATTTCAATGAAATGACTTGAGAGTTTGTTTTCGACTTTGTCCTTCCTGTGCTTGCCTTTATCGGATTATATAATACATAGGTTCGCGGATTAATTGTATATTTGTTAATACCGAATAAGCCGATTGACGGACTTATGGTAACGACCCTGATGGGATTTATGTTGGTTTAGGAGGCCTGTTACGGTCCCGTAACAGCTCCATTGATGGCGTTTCATTACTGCTCTTTACTAGCTGTAACTTAGCCGGTTGATGTTTTATATTCGGTTCTTCAGTTTTCTTGCGGTTTTAATAACTATATTGCCGACTGGATGATATAACCATTGGGTATATCAACCCTTGTTTGATTGTATGCGGGCGCCACTCCACTTGGTGGTTCACGCCGCGGCATCGGCCAATACAATGATTCCATTGTTAAGTTTGTTTACAGTTGTTTTGTGTTATCATTATATAGTAGGTACAGCATTTCGATTTATTATGACCTTTATAAAATTAGGTTCTTACGGGGGTTTGTAGCACTATGTCTGGAACCCGCATTTTCTACAAAACAGTCTTGTATTTATTCCTTCGACTGATATGTTCAGGGCAGACATGTATTCATGTTTACTGACTATTATACCCCCGCAACGAAACTCCAAATATTTCTGTATTTATTTGGTTTCTTTTCAATGCTTGCAATAGTATTATGGGCAATGTAACTTTGCTGCTCGTAGAGTTTCTATAATGAAAGTAATGGTTACTTCCGATGCTGTTGAGTAGTTTATGCATTAATACATTGAAACTTATTTCCATACTCGATACTGATGAATCAGATGTTATATTTATTCTAATATTTGGTGATTGCTGTCCCTTTTATCACACAACTTAACTTTATTCGGAAGTAATGAACAGGGTGTCTCTCGGTTCTCCCTTCCAGTTTCTTCCTATTACTAATATAAGACATATACATATGTATAACAGGGCGTAATCATTCCTGTATTACATTCAGTAATTCTTAGGTTCTGTATTACAGCCACAGAGTCACACTCACAGCAACTACATTTCAGATTCCTAAGTAAACAGGATAATACTTAGTCTCTAATTAATGAAACTACAGATACTTACCTGTATATCTTGCCTTGATCCTCTGCACTTCTACAGCACGTAGAAGATGTTTGTCTGCTTGATATCCTCCCAGCCACGAGACCAGTCTTCTGAACTGGTTCTCTCCCCCAAGCTCTTCTTGCCGGCCACAACCTCAGCAATGTGACACTCCAAAGTGTCTGTGCTATCTGGTCATCACCAGACGTAGCACCCTCTTCCTTGCTCCAGTGCCTCTTTCTTTCTTTTTCCCTGTTTGTTCATCAACAACCCAGGTCCTCCCTTCTTTCCCTTTTCCCTATGGGAAAGAGGAAACAGTTAGGGTTTTCCCTAATATGCTGGCAACTGTTTTTCCTTTATTTTTAAGCAGGAAGAGTAAATAACTTTTCACACAAAGTTACTGTGTGCACCCACAAATCATGCAATTCATATTATACTCTTTGCACAATTAATATTATCATCATTTTCAAGAAAGTAATAATTTCTGTTATTTCCATTCACCCATAAGGTAAATAACAATTTATTCATGTAAAATGTTTGGTCATTACATCTCCTCCCCCTGAGATTGGACACCGTCCCGGTGTCTCACAGATCCGAACAGATCGGGATAGGTCTTTTTCATCAACTCCTCATCTTCCCAAGTGGTCTCGTCAGGTCCAAAATGTCGCCATTGCACCTTAACCTGGGTAATAGCTCGTTTCCGCAGCTGCACTTCTCTCCGGTCGAGAATGCTCAGCGGTTCGACCAGAACCTCTCCTTCCGGTTCGACCTGCAACACACAATTCCTTGAGTTAGTTTCCTTTTTATATAAATTTTTTTTTTACTGAATTTATCGTAACAATCCCCACCTGGATTTCTTGCCATCGGATCACATGCTTAGGGTCATACACATATTTCTTTAGGACAGAAACATGAAACACGTTATGGACTCGGATGTGACTTGGCAGGGCCAGCTGGTAAGCTACTGGTCCGACCCTAGCTAAAATTTGAAAGGGTCCACAATATCGGGGTGCCAATTTAGCGCATCCACTCCATTGTAAAGTACTTCTTTTAGCCTGTATTCGAATGTAAACGTGGTCCCCAACCTGGAACTCTTTGAACCTTCTCTTTTGATCAACGTAATTCTTCTGTCTATCTTGGGCAGCTTTCAAATTAACACGTACCCTTTTTACCATATCTTCCATTTCCTTCAGCATTTCAGGACCCAAACTCAATTTATCCTCTAGTCCTCCCCAACTAGCGGGTGTACGACACTTTCGACCATACAACACTTCAAATGGACTCATTTGTGTGGAAGTATGGTAACCGTTGTTGTACGCGAACTCTACCAGATGTAAGTAATCTTCCCATCTGGTGGGTTGTTGCATGACATAAGCCTTTAGCATATCTTCCACCATTTGATTCACTCGTTCCGTCTGCCCATCTGTCTGTGGATGGTATGCGGTGCTGAAATTGAGTTGAGTTCCTAATTCCGCAAATAGTGTTTTCCAAAATGCTGAGGTGAATTTCACATCACGATCGAAAATTATTGTTTTCGGAAGACCATGCAACTTGAATACATTCTGCATAAATATGTGAGCGATCTGCACAGCTCTATAGGTAGATTGCACAGGTATAAAGTGTGCAGCCTTACTTAATTTATCCACTACCACGAAAATGGAGTCATTATTTCTTTTAGTTCTGGGTAATCCTGTAATAAAATCCATGGAGATGATTTCCCATTTCCATTCCGGAACTGGCAATGGTTGTAGCAATCCTGCTGGATGCTGATGTTCTGCTTTAATCTGCTGACATTCTAAGCACCTTGACAGGTATTCAACAATGCTTTTCTTCATTCCAGGCCAGAAATATTCTTTCCGGATTGTTGTTACCATCTTTTGGTAGCCCGGATGCCCTGCGTAATGGCTGATATGAAATTCATCCATAATCAAATTTCTAATTCGGTTTTGGTTAGGCACATACAGTCTTTTCTTGAAGTAAATCCTTCCAGCATCATCTAACTCATATTCTTGTTGGCTGTCCTTTTTAGCAGATTGCTGTATTTGTAACTTCAATTGCTGATATTCAGTATCTTGATCTGCACTTTCTTTTATTATTTCCATGAAGGGACTCTCCCATCTACTGAAGGAAACTTCATACAAATTGTGTATTTTCCGGCTCAAGGCGTCTGCTACCTTATTTTCCTTTCCTTGCAAATGTTTTATCTCAAAGTCAAAGCCACTCAGAAAGTCCACCCACCTCGCCTGCCTAGCGTTTAGGGTAGGTTGGCTAAAATAATTAGTCAAACTGTGATGGTCGGTGTGCAGCAAAAATTTCCGGCCCATGAGATAATGCCGCCACATCTTCAGGGCATGAATAATGGCAGCCAACTCTAAATCATAAGCAGAATATTTATGCTCGTGTTCTTTCAGTTTTCGAGACTCGTAAGCAATTACTCTGCCTTCTTGCATCAAGACCCCTCCCAAACCTTCTTTGCTAGCATCTGTACATACTACATAGTCCTTGCTGGGGTCTGTTATATTCAGAATAGGTGCTGTGGTGAACAAGTGTTTCAGCTGCTCGAAGCTTTTCTGGCAATTTGGGGTCCAATGAAACAGTTTTCCTTTCTTCTGCAGGGAGGTAATGGGAAATGCTACCTTAGAGAAACCTTCCACGAATCTCCTGTAATATCCGGCTAACCCCATGAAAGATCGAACATCTGCTACATCCTTTGGAACCGGCCAATCCATTATCGCTTTTATCTTTTCTGGATCTACTGTAATTCCATCCTTTGTGATTATGTGACCCAAATACTGAATTTCTGCTTTGAAGAAGTCACACTTACTAAACTTAGCGTACAACTGATGTTCTCGAAGGGTCTGCAACACTATCCGAAGATGTTTGTGATGTTCTTCAATAGTGCGTGAGTAGATTAAGATATCATCAATAAATATCAGCACGAACTGGTCCAGATAAGGATGGAAAATGCCATTCATCAAGCACATGAAGGTTGCCGGGGCGTTGGTAAGCCCAAACGGCAAAACCACGAATTCATAATGCCCATATCTTGTTCTAAAAGCTGTTTTTGCGATGTCTTCATCCTTAATTCTGATCTAGTGATAACCTGATCGTAAATCGATCTTTGAAAAAACGGTCGCGCCTTTTACTTGATCGAACAATTCGTCGATCCGAGGAAGGGGATACTTGTTTTTAACAGTCAACTTATTCAGTTGCCTGTAATCGATACACATCCGGAGGGTGCCATCTTTCTTCTTGACAAACAATACCGGTGCCCCCCATGGAGACACACTGGGACGGATGTAGTTCTTGTCCAGTAATTCTTGCAACTGCATTTTCAATTCTGTCAACTCAGGTACACTCATTCGGTAGGGTGCTCGTGACACCGGTGCAGCCCCTGGTACCAACTCTATAGTGAAATCTATGTTTCTTCGCGGTGGTAGTCCCGGAATTTCTTCCGGAAACACATCTGTAAATTCCTGTATTACAGGGATATTATTCAAAGATGCAGATTTTTCCTTGGAGTCGGCGTAACCCACCTGAATGGCGTACACTTGACAACCCTTCCGTACACATTTCACCAGCTGATTTGCAGTTATTGGTCGAACCTGCACTGGTCGCCTGATACCCTGCATTTCCTTGCTGGTTCCTTGTTGATCTCTGTAATAAATAACTTTGGTTTTGCAATCAACTAAAGACCAGTGCTTCTCCAACCAGTCCATACCGATTAAAATGTCATAGGATCCCAACGGAAGTATGTTCAGGTCAGCGGTTATTGGCTGGTCTGCTATAGTAAATGAACAGTCGTTGATCTTGGCGGTTACCGGCCGCTTAGCCCCAGTAGCTAATTGCACTAGCCATGGGCTTTTAAATTTAACAGATTGTAAATTACAACGTTCCACTACTTTCGGGTTCACATAACTTAACGTGGCCCCGGGATCAATCAAAACAGATATGGCAAGGTTTGAAATTTTACCTTCGAACTCGACCATGGTTGGTTGATATTCTACTTGTCGATCCTCCAAAGCCGCATTGATTCTTGGTACGCTTCGACCCACTTCGCCAACAGTTGAAGCTTCATGAATTTGAGACAGCTGTTCAGTTCCCTTTCGTTGTGGACAATTTTTGATGTAGTGAGGTCCCCCACAACCCCAGCACTGTACGGGGGGTCTTGCTGTCCCCTCATTGTCCAATCTGATTTGCTATTCATTGACCTTGGATTCATTTGCGGATCTAAACTTAGATGTAGTTCTGGCTGTAAATCTGCTGTTGGTTCCTTTGCTTGCTCCTTTATTTCCATTATTGCGTATCCCTTTGTTATTTCCAACTATCTTGAAATTCTTCTTCTCATTCCATTTCTTGCTAGCAGTTTCCCCTTTCTGTTTACTTTGCTGATAGCAAATTCTAGCTTTGCGGATTACTTCATCCATTGATTTTGGATTATCAAATTCAATTCTTTCCCACATGTACGGGGGTAAACTACTAACAAATCGCTGCACTTTCGCTTTTTCCTCTCTTATATAAGGTACGTAGCGAAGTAAGGAAGTAAAACGGGTGATGAATTCATCCATGGTCTGCTGTCCCAATCGCAGATCATGGAATTCTCTGGCTTTTTCATCATAAAAGCGTTCTGTTAGATATCTCTCTTTGAAGAATCTTTGGAAATTATCCCACGTTATGGTTTGTTCTGTAACCCCTTTTACGATCTTCACTTCTTCCCACCATAAGGTGGCCTTTCCTTGTAATTGGAAAATAGCTAATCGTGCTTTAAGGTTATGATCGTACTCATAAAGCTGAAAATACTTATTCATGTTTATTAACCACGCTTCAGCGGCTTCTTCTTGCTCTCCGTCAAAATTCGGGGGCTTAATCTTGCGAAATTCCCCTTGAAGCTCTATCCTTTGTCTTTTCGAAGTTTGCTGTTCAAATACATTGTCAGAGTGTTCCTCCTGCTCCTCTGATCCTTCAGGAGGTACGTGATGGTTCTGCACCTCTGACATCCTTTGCTGTTTCGCACTCGGATTCACTGGTACTTGATTTTGTCGATCGGACAAACTTTTTAAAATTCTTTCTTGTTCCATTGTTAATCGAGCGTTATCTTCTCGCAATCTAGCCATCTCATTCTTCAGCTCTTGCACAGTTTCCAGAATTGCTTGATTTGTGACCTTGGCTTCCTCGCCAAGTTGTACCCACAATTCAGGGTTATTTCCTACATCGGTTGTGCCCTGTCCCATTACAGGTCATCGCGGTGTATGCTCCGCTCTTCTCATATCTGTTATTCTCCGAATCTGGTCCTGTATAAGAAACATTCACAAGTAATAAAGAAAAATGATTATTGTCAATTCATTTACACATGTTCATACATCATTGCCTTACCCAGAGGTCACAGTACTGTATCTGGGCTCTGATACCATATGTCATACCCTTACCTAACTACACATTACTATCATAAAAAAAAAAAATTTATTTACCCTAACCACATAACTATGTATTAACTTCTCCATGATTGTTTGACTCAGATAACAATAGATATGATTTATAATTGCGTCGATTCGAACGTATCATCCCTCTGACTATTAACTTGACCTCCGATTGTCCTTACTAATTCGAATGGTACCAAATCATTATATGCGGCAGCAGGTGGGGTGCCTTGGTTGCGACACCTGGCGTCTCTGAAATCCCTCCATCGATCTGCCGCGCTGAGCTTTGGTTTTGGTAGCTGGGACCTTTAATGCTACAGTCCCACCACCCTCTTCTCGGGATCCTCACGATAATCGGCGGTCCAGATTGCCACTCCAGATCTAACGGTGGAGGTTAGTCATGCTTTGGGCGGGTGATACATAAGGGGTAATCGTTCTGCTCCCGGTCATTTGTTTTGTTACTCTGGCTTCGCAGAGGTAACTTCTGCTCCGGTGGTTACCATGGCGGGATGCCATTTCCGTGAGGTTTACTGATGCAGTTTTACTGATTCTTACCATGGTGAGGTGCCATTACCATGAGGACTCCTCTTACAGCTTGCTGGTCCCTTGAATGGTTTACGGTGGCGGCCTGCGGGCGGCGAAACCCTCACGGATCTTGCCCTACCTCCAATCTCGATAGGTAACAGGTCTTCACCATTTTCATTATTGCTTTTGTTTATTCTTTCACTGGATCTGATAGGAATGTATTTAACCACCTTATTATTGTTTATGGTGCAGGGCAGCAGACCTACGAGTGCGCGGTTGTAAGAACTCTTCCTGGTTCCAGCCTTTATACCTTTGACCAGGTAAGCACGCTAACCTGTAGGTTATATCCTGTAGGTTATAGTGATTGTTTTCGTTTTGGAGTCAAACTTATAATAATCGTTCTCTATCAGGGTTTACTCATTCCACTATGACCTGGCGCCATGGTCTAACTCGACAGCATTTTCCTTTCGTTCTCTGTTTGCGAGTACAGGGGTTGAAAACCCAGGTCGTAGAATGAGTAGATGTCAGTAGGGTTTTATTGATGGTTACAGTCTGTAGATAACTCAGATCTGAGTCTGTAATTTATTTGTATATACTTTGTAATCTTAATGAAAGGACTCGGCATTAGGGTCGGTTGATACCTTAGGTTTTATGATTGATCTTGTTATCGAACAGGTTCTGCATGTTTCTGTAATCCATATTATTTTCCCACTATTTTTAATATGTTTGCAACTGTTAGCGCACGGTGCCGTTCCCTATGGCCACCGATGCTTCATATATTACACACTGTATTTATTTTAATTTCAATGAAATGACTTGAGAGTTTGTTTTCGACTTTGTCCTTCCTGTGCTTGCTTTTGTCGGATTATATAATACATAGGTTCGCGGATTAATTGTATATTTGTTAATACCGAATAAGCCGATTGACGGACTTATGGTAACGACCCTGATGGGATTTATGTTGGTTTAGGAGGCCTGTTACGGTCCCGTAATAGCTCCATTGATGGCGTTTCATTACTGCTCTTTACTAGCTGTAACTTAGCCGGTTGATGTTTTATATTCGGTTCTTCAATTTTCTTGCGGTTTTAATAACTATATTGCCGACTGGATGATATAACCATTGGGTATATCAACCCTTGTTTGATTGTATGCGGGCGCCACTCCACCTGGTGGTTCACGCCGCGGCATCGGCCAATACAATGATTCCATTGTTAAGTTTGTTTACAGTTGTTTTGTGTTATCATTATATAG
>APFE030162242.1:50074-60665 GCA_000404065.3 Pinus taeda | reverse complement strand
TGGGCAAACTGAGATAGTAAACAAATGTTTGGAAGTATATCTTCGTTGCTTTGTATCTGATAAACAGACACAATGGGTGAAATGGTTGCCTCTGGTTGAATGGTGGTATAACACTTCCTTCCATACCACGACAAAAATTACCCCATTTATGGCACTTTATGGATATCAACCACGATTCATCACATCATATTTAAGAGAAAATTCTAAGGTTCAAGTAGTGGAACATCACATCGAACATCAACAACAAGTCCTCCAACTCTTAAAGGATAGCCTCGTGTTGGCAGAAAATAGAATGAAAGAACAGGGAGATCAACATCACAGCGAAAGAACTTTTGATGTTGGTGATTGGGTATTCCTACGGCTACAACCATATAAGTAAATTTCCCTCAAACAAGCTAAGAAGGATAATAAATTATCACCAAAGTACTATGGTCCGTACAAGGTGTTGCAAAAGATTGGTACTATGGCATACAAATTGGAGCTTCCTGCAGCTTTTCGATTGCACACAGTTTTCCATGTTTCATGTTTAAAGAAGGATATAGGCAACAAGCTCCGAGTTCAAACAATATTGTCATAACTTGATGAGGAAGGAAAAATTATATTGGAACTGGAAGCAGTCACAGAAATAAGATCTCGATAGCTACGAAATTGATCAATTTTGGAGTATCTTATCAAGTGGAACAACTTATCCGCTAAAGACTCCACATGGGAGGATGAGAATTTTATACAGAAGCATCCAAAACTACTCAAGCGTTGAGGGCAACAAATTTTTGAAGGAGAGGGGCATGTTGGGTACCTATAATACTAGTTATTACCCCATTACTATTGTAGTTGCATCCCTTATTAATATTTTTGTGCCCCTATTATCCCCATATTATTTTTATTGTGCCCCATAGAATCCCTCTATTGTTATTTTTGTGGCTTTATATTATTATTGTTAGGTCAGCTCGGTTATATTGTGACTCCTTAGACTCTTATATATAGTAAGGAGGTTTTTTCATTTGAATCATCAAAGAATCATTCATTTGTGTAATGTAAAGGAGGTTGCCCCCTCGAAGAGGCTGAATTCTAAGGTGTTGATCTATCTTTTCTATCTTTTTGTGAGCTGGTTTCATAATGGATTCATCACAACTAATTTGAGGGGTAAATCCTCCAATTTTGAATTCAATTGTTTTTCCTTAAAAACGTCTTCAATAGCCACCAAATATCTATAATAGTAATTTTATTATGAATCGATCTAATATTATTACATGAAAACACTTGATACAGAAAAAACTATATACATTTTGAACATTAAGCACCAAAAATACATTTCTAAAAAAATAATAACTAAAGTGATTTTATTAAAATAAATTCTCAAAAAAAAAGAAACATTTATTAAGAAGACTACAAAAACCAAAATATATTACATAGACAAACATATTATTATCTTACATAAAAAGACCTTATTATTAGTAACAATTAGAAAATATATGACACATACACTAGATTTTCCTTCTGAGGAATAGGGTTACATGTGATACCTAAATTCAATGCAAGATTAGCTTATTATTAATAATAATTAAAAAGTATACAACATACACTAGAGTTTCATATAACCACACTAAATTTTCCTTCTGATGTGATACCTAAATTCACACGCAAGATTATGGTAAAAGTCCACCAAATAAAAGGGTTGCTTGCAAGATTATGCTAAAGGGTCACTGGATCCCATGATAAAAGTAAAAGTTTTTGAACAGTCACAAATACTAAAGAAATCACATTTATGATTAAACACTTCTATCCAAATTCCAAAAGCACCAATAATTCAGGTTTGTTTATTTTTCAACTAATTAAATCATATTGACAATGTTCAAAAACAACACCTCACCAAATTCACTCCTGTGTTGGTGTACTATTTGTCATGGAAAAAGCTATTTCCACCTCTATTAATACATTAATGCGATGCCTTACAGTACATATCCCTCCCGAGATCCGTTCTACAGCTAACAAATTCTGATTCCATAGTGATGGAGATATGCATGATGCCATCATCCATCTCTTTGTTTGTATTGATGCCCATTGAAACGAGCGGCATGTGTGTCATGGCATGTTGTGTGTCATATCCTATCCTTTCCCCATAATATCTGATATTAATTTCCACCAAATTTTGAATAGTATAATGGCGATCCAGATTGGAATTTTGAATCTTAGAACTCACGCTGCATTAATTCTTCCCGGGTCACTCTTTCAATTCCCATTTTAGCATTAATTCTTCCATGGTAATTGAGTGATACGCTTGGGTGATTGGGCATTAATCCATTTGACTGTAACAGATGTGAAGCAACTCATAAGAACGATGGTGTTAGCAGAGGGAGCAAATGCTCTGAGAAAGAAGAGGCGAATGTGGAATAAGTTGAGGATTACCATTTTCGTGATGAGAAGAGGACTATTAAAGCGCAGGTCAATATTGCAGGAAGATTTGCAGGTATTAAGAAAAAGAGGATTTAATATTTTCTGAAAGAACTTGCAACTGTTTCATCGACAGCACATTATCACATCTCCTCGCAGGTTTGGGCTTCATGAGTACTAGTTTTCGTGCTCCGACAGCCCTAAAAATCCACCAAAGAAGAGGCGTATTACTCCTCAGCACTACTTCCATGCATCCAGCCTCAGATACATGAATCCCCTACTTTTGTTGTAGCTTCTCAAGTCTTCATTGACGCTTATAGAAACTTGTATTCGCTTTTAATTATCACTTGGTAAGAAAACCACTCACTTGGTCTGGGTTTTATAAGTATATTACCGCACTTCTACCTCCCTGCAACATCATGATGTTGACCCCCCTCTTCAATGCATCAAGATATGAATCACAAAATTCCCAATTTACGCGTATGTGAAACATCCATGTCACGAGGGGAGGAGATAGTGGGCATGTGTTCATTCTTGAGATTGTCCCATATCACCTCTAAATTTTCATGTCCACCACATCTTAGATCTATCCAATCCAACCATTCTGATAACGAGAGGTATGATAGGCTAACATTTCATCTACTGACAAGCATATAAATTTTATTTTGTAGAGTCCGATATTCTCACTAGGTACATTTGCCAATGTCTAGCTTGAAATAATTATTTCATTGTTTCCACACATGGATCTTAGCGTAGCACTTGTCATCAAACCACCTAGAATGTATCTGCATGTTGACCATCTTCCCGTGCACGATATCTTTCCTGTGATACATGTACATTCGGAAATTTAGTTCTACATCAACAGTTAAAATGATGTTTTTTGCCTTAACATTACAAATTAAAAAGAACTACTACGTACTTATGAACATAGGAAAGATTAAATATGACTCCTCTTATGTTATGCAGAAGATAGAATGTCCCTATAGGGATTTAGCCATCTTACATTTACATAACCCTCCCATTTCTCACCATTCAACATCTCCAATTGTAATACATTTGCGTCAGTGACAATTCAGATCCTATAAGGGCCTACCCAGTCCATTTGAAACTTTCCTGGAAGATTTAATTTTTTTTTATTATATATTAGTACCAAATCCCCTTCCTGAAATGTATTTTTCTTGATGCATCTATCATGCCATGATTTATCATGTTCCTTATGTACTTTCTAATGGAATCCTACAAGGAATAGATCATATTTTAGTTGCAACAATTCCTCTAATCTATGTGTCAATGCTCCTGCTTCCATCATTTGTGTATATGTTGCAATGTGCAAACTCAGCATGAGGAATTCCATCGGTCTCACCACTTCTTCTACATAAACAAGTCTAAAAGGTGTATGGCTAGTCAAATTCTTGCAAATTGTGCGATACACCCAAAGGAAAAAAGTAATTCGAAGATCCGAGTCATATCTATTACCATTATAGACCTTGCTGAGTGCATTCTCCAAAATCTTGTTAAAAACTTTCACCTTTCTACTAGCATGAGGATGATAACGTGTATTCCTCCAATGGTAAATTTCAAATTCTTACTTCAAGGATGAAATATTTTTTTTTTAAAAGTGTGTTCATTGTCGCTCATTAGAATTCTGGGGCAACCAAATGTAGTAACAACATTCTAGAATAGAAACTTTGTAGTAGTTTTATCACTGCAATCTTTTATCATTGCAACTTTAGCCTACTTAGTCAAATAGTCTATTGCTGTGATAATGTACCTCATTCTTGACCTTCTAGTAAGTGGGCTATTGAGACCCACAAAATATATGGCCCACTTGCCAAAAGGATGAAACGTAATTGGTGGCGCCAAAGGCATCCCTTCTAGAGGGTCTCCCCACCCTCTGGAAAACATCACAACTCTTACAAAACTCCTTTGCATATATGTGTATCACCGACCACCATACATTAGCGAAAATTTCAGCCTAAAAGTGCCCATGAAATTTTCATTTACATAATATGTAAAGTAATCAAAATTCTTTAAATTTAAAACGAGGTACATGTAAATATTTTGGAGGGAAAAAAAAAACTTTATTTTGTTGTATTTTTGGTTTATCTTCTCATAGGTTTACTCAAATTTAAAGTGTAAATAGTTATTGGATGCAAAATTAAAATTTTCATCCAACGAATACCCATTATGCATAATTTCGAGGAGACTCACATTGACAAAAATTGAAGATACATTAAAAAACGTGTTCAACACTTTTTTTTTTAAGTATATTCAAATTTTATCAATGTGGGTCTTCTCAAAAGTATTCATAATGGTGACTCATTAGATGAAAAATTCAATTCTGCATCCAACGAGTGTCTACACTTGAAATTGGAATAAACCTATAAGGAGATAAGGCAAAATTATAATTGAAAAAAAACTAGTTTTCCTCTTTTCCCTCCAAAATTCATAACACCTATTTTATTATTTTCCTATTATTTTATTATGTTTCCTTAGGAGGCCACTTTTAGGCTGAACTTTCCTCTAATGATCCTCCATGCAAAATCTTTTGCATTGTGGTTCACTCTACATAGTGTCCTCCTACAACACCTTTATGTGCCCTGACCAAGATCATCAGACATTCATGTTGTAGGACACATCTCAAAACTCCATCAGTGTCTAATTGGGCACGAGGAATTCCCTTCACCTCACCACTTCTTCTACATAAACAAGTCTAAAAGGTGTATGGCCAGTCGCTGCTTGCAATTGGTATGATACGCCCAAATGACAACTGGAATTCGAAGATCCTAGTCATCTCTATTCAAATTATAGACGTCGACGAGTGCATTCTCCAAAATCATGTTGAAATTTTCAACCTTTCCATTAGCTTGAGGATGATAGGATGTACTCTTGCGGTGATAAATTTCAAATTTCTGTGTCAAGTTGCAATATTCCGATTTAAGAAGTGCATTCCTTGGTCACTCATTAGAATTTTAAGACAACCAAATCTAGTAACAACATTCTCAAATAGAAGTTCCGCTACAGTTTCAACACTGCAATCTTTTACATACTTAGCTTCAACCCACCTAGTCAAATAGCCTATAGTAGTGATAATGTCCCTCGTTCATGATCTTCTAGTAGGTGGGTTGATGGGACCCACAAAATTTATCGCCCACTTGTCAAAAGGTTCCAACATAATCTGTGAGGCCAAAGGTATCTCATCCCTTCAAGAGGGTTTTTCCACCCTCTAGAAAACATCACAACTCTTACAAAACTCCTTTGCATCTATGTGTATCATCAAACACCATAATCTTGCATGCATAATCTTTTGCATTGTGGATCATCTTCTATAGTGTCCTCCTACAACACCTTCATGCACCTCGACCAAGATCATCATATGTTCCTACTATAGGACACATATCCTCAGAACTCCATCACTGCCTAACTAGACATGAGGAATTCCATTGGCCTCATCATTTCCTTTACATACACAAGTTTAAATGGTGTATGGCTTGTTAGATGCTTGCATGTCGTGCGATACACCTAAGGAAAACTCAAATTCAAACATCTCAGTCATCTCTATAAGATTTGTAAACATTGGTGAGTGCGTTCTCCAAAATCTTATTGAAAGCTTCTACCTTGCCATTAGCTTGAGGATAATAAAGTGTACTCTTCTGGTGGTAAATTTCAAATTCGTGTCAAGGCTACAATAGTCATGTTTAAGAAGTGTGTTCCTTGGTCACTCAATAGAATTTTAGATCAACCAAATCTAGTAACAACATTCTCAAATAGAAATTGCATAATAGTTTCAACACTGAAATATTTTATTCGCAGAAGTACAAGCCACCTAGTGAAATATACTATATCAGTGATAATGTACCTTGTACCTGACGGAAGATATGGACATTTAAGAAATTTACGCATATACGGAATATATGTACATAAACGAAGTTGCACATATACGGTAGATGCTCATATACAAAATATGGACATATACGAAAAATATGCGCATATATTGCATATATGCATAGTTTCTATATATGGAAATTGCGTATATACTGTAGATGCACATACATAAAAGATGTGCATATACGAAAGATATGCACATATAAGAAAGTTATGCACATATCTTCCGTATATGCACAATTTCAATATATACGCAACCTCTGTATATGCAATTTGCGCATATACGAAATTTATGTATAGATGAAAGATATGCACATATCTTCCATATATGCACAATTTCCGTATATGTGCAATTTATGTATATGGAATTTGCGCATATACGATGAAGATATATAAACTACATATACGATGGATATATATAAACAATGTGCATATACGGAAGATATGCACATATAAGAAAGTTAGGGTATACCGAAGATATACGCATATCTTCCGTATATGCACAGTTTCTCTATGTGCACAATTTCTGTATATGAAAATTGCGCATAGACGGAAATTGTGCATATACGGAAGATATATGTATATCTTTCGTATATACATAACTTTCTTATATGTTCACATTTCCATATATGTGCAATTTCTGTATATGGAAGTTGCGCATATACTATAGATTCACATATATAAAATACATGCATATATGGAAGATATACACATATAAGAAAGTTACGCTTACAAAGAAGATATATGTATATACGGAAGTTATGTGTATATGAAATGAAGTCTATGCACATATATAGGTGTAACTTCCGTATATGCACATATCTTTCGTATATGCATAGACTTCATTTTATATACACATAACTTCTGTGTATACACATATCTTCCGTATATGCGTAACTTTCTTATATGTGTATATCTTTTGTATATGCATGTCTTTTATATATGTGAATCTACAATTAACTTTCGTATATGCACATAACTTATGTGTATATAAAATGTAGTCTATACACATAACTTCCGCATATAGGCGTCACTTCCATATATGCATAACTTTCTTATACGGAAGATATGTGCATATATGAAGGATTATGCATAGGCTGCATTTTATATACACATAACCTCCATATATACACAAATAAGAAAGTTACGTATATATGGAAGATATGTGCATATAAGAAAGTTGCACATATACAAAAGATGGACATATACGAAAAATATGTGCAAATATTGTGTATATGCACAATTTCTGTATATGGAATTTGCGTGTATACTGTAGATCCACATACATAAGATATACGAAAGATATGCACATATAAGAAGCTTATGTATATACGGAAGATATGCACATATCTTCCGTATATGCATAATTTCAATATATACACAAATTTTATATATGGAATTACCGCATATACGAAATTTATGTATAGACGAAAGATATGCACATATTTTCCGTATATGCACAATTTTCATATATGTGCAATTTATGTATATGGATTTTGCGCATATACGATGAAGATACATAAACGACATGCATATAAGAAAGATATGCACATATAAGAAAGTTAGGGATATACCGAAGATATGCGCATATCTTCCGTATATGTAAAATTTTTGTATATGCGCAATTTCTGTATATGAAAATTAAGCACATATGGAAATTGTACATATATGGAAGATATACACATATAAGAAAGCTACGCATATACAGAAGATATGTGCATATACGGAAGTTATGTGTATATGAAATGAAGTCTAAGCACATATCTTCCGTATATGCATAGACTGCATTTTATATACACATAACTTCCGTATATACTGCATATACACATAACTTCCATATATAAACATATCTTCCATATATGCATAACTTTCTTATATGTGTATTTCTTCCGTATATGCATGTCTTTTATATATGTTAATCTACACATAACTTCCCTATATGCACGTACGAAAGTTATGTGTATATAAAATGCAGTCTCAACACATAACATCCGTATATAGGCGTAATTTCCATATATGCACATATCTTCCGTATATGCATAACTTTCTTATAAGAAATATTATGCATAGACTGCATTTTATATACATATAACTTTCATATATACACATATAAGAAATTTACGCATATACTGAAGATATGTGCATAAACGGAAGTTGCGCATATACGGTAGAAGCACATATGCAAAAGATGGACATATACAAAAAATATGCGTATATATTGCCTATATGCACAATTTTTGTATATGGAATTTGCATATATACTATAGACACACATACATAAAAGACATGCATATACGGAAGATATGCACATATTAGAAAGTTATGTATATAAGGAAGATATGCACATATCTTCCGTATATGCACAATTTCAATATATACGCAACTTTTGTATATGGAATTTGCCAATATACGATGAAGATACATAAATGACGTGCATACACGGAAGATATGCAAATATAAGAAAGTTAGGGATATACCAAAAATTTGTGCATATCTTCCGTATATGCACAATTTCCATTTATGTGCAATTTCTGTATATGAAAATTGCGTATATATGGAAATTGTGCATATACAGAAGATATATGCATATCTTCCGTATATACATAACTTTCTTATATGTGCACATTTCCATATACATGCAATTTCTATATATAGAAGATGGGCATATATTGTAGATTCACATATATAAAAGACATGCATGTACAGAAAATATACACACATAATAAAGTTACGCATATACGGAAGATATGTGTATATGGAAGTTATATGCATATGAAATGCAGTCTATGCACATATATTGGCGTAACTTCTGTATATGCACATATCTTCAGTATATGCGTAGACTGCATTTTATATACACATAACTTCCGTATATACACATATCTTTCGTATATGCGTAACTTTCTTATATGTGTATATCTCTCGTATATACATGTATTTTATATATGTGAATCTACACATAACTTTCGTATATGCACATATCTTCCGTATATGCCTAACTTTTTTATATGAAAGGTATGTGCATATACGGAACATTATGCATACGCTGCATTTTATATACACATAACTTCCGTATATACACATAAGAAATTTATGTATATACGGAAGATATGTGCATAAAGGGAAGTTGCACATATACGGTAAATGCACATATACAAAATATTGATATATATGAAAAATATGCACATATATTGCGTATATGCACAATTTATGTATATGGAATTTGCGTATATACTGTAGAGGCACATACACAAAAGATGTGCATATACAAAAGATATGCATATATAAGAAAGTTATGTATATATGGAAGATATGCACATATCTTCTGTATATGCACAATTTTCATATATACGCAACTTCTGTATATGGAATTTACACATATACGAAATTTATGTATAGATGAAAGATATACACATATCTTCCATATATGCACAATTTCCATATATGTGCAATTTATGTATATGTAATTTGCACATATAATATGAAGATACATAAATGAAGTACATATACGAAAGATATGGACATATAAGAAAGTTAGGGATATACCGAAGACATGTGCATACCTTCCATATATGCACAATTTCCGTATATGCACAATTTCTGTATATGAAAATTGCGCATATACAGAAATTGTGTATATATGGAAGATATATGCATATCTTCCGTATATACATAACTTTCTTATATGTGCATATTTCGATATACGTGCAATTTTTGTATATGAAAGTTGTGCATATACTGTATATTCACATATATAAAAGACATGCATATACGGAAGATGTGTATATAAAATGCAGTCTATGCACATATATAGGTGTAACTTCTGTATATGCACATATCTTCCATATATGCATAACTTTCTTATATGGAAGATATGTGCATATACGGAATATTATGTATAGGCTGCATTTTATATACACATAACTTCTGTATATACACATATAAAAAAGTTATGCATATACAGAAGATATGTGCATAAACGAAAGTTGCACATATACAGTAGATACACATATACAAAAGATGGACATATACGAAAAATACGTGCATATATTGCATATATGCACAATTTCTTCCTGTGCATATATGCACAATTTGTCATTTGAATCATCAAAGAATCATTCATTTGTGTAATGTAAAGGAGGTTTCTCCCCTCGAAGAGGTTGAATGCTAAGGCACTGATCTATCTTTTCTATCTTTTTGTGAGCTGGTTTCATAACATTTGGTATGAGAGCTTTGGATTCTAGGGTTTCGCTGCTCCAAATATGTCATTGTGGAATTTTCTCTATAACTTTTTTCTGCAATGTTTCAGAAGCTC
>APFE030162242.1:11087-21792 GCA_000404065.3 Pinus taeda | reverse complement strand
TTTTGAAAGTCATCCAATCAAGGGAAAGTTTTTACACAAAGCTATTTATGAGAAGGAAATGTGGGCAATACTCCATGCACTTAAGAAATGGCGACCCTACCTAATGGGAAGACACTTCAAGGTAAAAACGGATCATGATAGCCTTAAATACTTTTTAGAACAAAGATTATCCTCTGGAGAGCAACAAAAGTGGGTCACAAAGATGTTGGGTTATGACTTTGAAATCATCTACAAAAAAGGGAAGCAAAATGTGGTGGCAGATGCACTCTCAAGAAAGGATGAGGATGTGAAAGCATTGTTGTGCACCATTTCTATTATCCAACCAGATTGGATAAACGAAGCAAGGGAGGAATGGAAGAATGACGAAGAAGTGTGGGCACTTATTCGAAAGTCACAAGAAGATTCCAGTACGTCTGATACATTTAGCTGGCAAACTGATTCGTTATGGTACAAAGATTGCTTATACCTCTGTAAGAATTCCTAGCTAAAACAAAATATTCTTATGGAATTGCACACTTCTCCCTTAGGAGGGCACTTAGGATTTTTAAAAACTTACCACAGGGTGAAGAAGGATTTTTTTTGGGATGGCCTTAAATCAGATATTCAAGAGTTTGTGGTGGAATGTTTGGTTTGCCAACAAAATAAAGTTGAAACAATTAAGACATTGGGTCTATTACAACCTTTATCAATTCCAAGCCAACGTTGGGAGGAGGTTTCAATGGATTTTATCACAGGTTTACCCAAGTCTGAGGGCAAGAGTGTCATCATGGTGGTAGTTGACAGACTTACCAAGTATGCACACTTTTGTGCATTATCACATCCATTTAAAGCCAGTATAGTTTCTACTACATTTATGGAAACAATTCAAAAGTTACATGGAAACCCAAAGATTATTGTAAGTGATAGAGATCCCATTTTCACTAGAAATTTTTGGACAAAATTATTTTCTTGTCTTGGTACTCATTTAACTCATAGCTCATCTTATCATCCTCAATCTGATGGGAAAAATGAGATAGTAAACAAATGTTTGGAAGGATATCTTTGTTGCTTTGTATCTAATAAATAGACACAATGGGTCAAATGGTTGCCTCTGGTTGAATGGTGGTATAACACTTCCTTCCATACAGCAACAAAAATGACCCCATTTATAGCACTTTATGGATATCAGCCACCATCCATCACATGATATTTAAGAGAAAGTTCTAAGGTTTAAGAAGTGGAACATCACATCGAACATCAACAAAAATTCCTCCAACTCTTAAAGGATAACCTCGTGTTGGCACATAATAGAATGAAACAACAGGAAGATCAGCATCACAGTTAAAGAGGTTTTGATGTAGGAAATTAGGTATTCCTACAGCTACAACCATATAAGAAAATGTCCCTTAAGCAAGCTAATAAGGATAATAAATTATCACCAAAGTACTATGGTTCGTACAAGGTGTTGCAAAAGATTGGTACTATGGCATACAAATTGGAGCTTCCTGCAACTTCTCGATTACACACAGTTTTCCATGTTTGATGTTTAAAGAAGGTTATAGGAAACAAGCTCCCATTTCAAACAATATTATCAGAACTTGACGAGGAAGGAAAAGTTATATTGGAACTGGAAGCAGTCACAGAAACAAGAATTCGACAGCTACGAAATCGATCAATTCTGGAGTATCTTATCAGGTAGAAGAACTTATCCGCTAAAGATTCCACATGGGAGGATGAGAATTTTATACAAAAGCATCCAGAACTACTCAAGCGTTGAGGACAACAAATTTTTGAAGGAGAGGGGCATGTTGGGTACCTATAATACTAGTGATTCCACCATTACT
Organism: Pinus taeda; assembly: GCA_000404065.3. Classification (NCBI taxonomy): domain Eukaryota; kingdom Viridiplantae; phylum Streptophyta; class Pinopsida; order Pinales; family Pinaceae; genus Pinus; species Pinus taeda. Next base: position 19,969 of record APFE030162242.1, on the reverse strand, counting down.
ATTGTAGTTGCATCCCTTATTAATATTTTTGTGCCCCTATTATCCCCATATTATTATTATTGTGCCCCATAGAATCCCTCTATTTTTATTTTTGTGGCTTTATATTATTATTGTTAGGTCAGCTGGGTTATATTGTGACTCCTTAGACTCTTATATATGGAAAGGAGGTTTTCTCGTTTGAATCATCAAAGAATCATTCATTTGTGTAAGGTAAAGGAGGTTTCCACCTCGAAGAGGCTGAATTCTAAGGTGTTGATCTATCTTTTCTATCTTTTTGTGAGCTGGTTTCATAATAGATTCATCACAACTAATTTGAGGGGTAGATTGTCCAATTTTGAACTCAATTGTTTTTCCTTAAATACATCTTCAATAGCCACCAAATATCTATAATAGTAATCTTATTATGAATCGAGCTAATATTATTACACGAAAACACTTGATACAAAAAAAACTATATACATTTTTTAACATTAAGCACCAAAAATACATTTCTAAAAAAATAATAACTAAAGTGATTTTATTAAAATAAATTCTCAAAAAATGAAATAAAAAAATCATTTATTAAGAAGACTACCAAAACCAAAATATATTGCATAGACAAACATATTATTATCTTACATAAGAAGACGTTATTATTAGTAACAATTAGAAAATATATGACACATACACTAGATTTTCTTTCAGAGGAATAGAGTTACATGTGATACCTAAATTCAATGCAAGATTAGCTTATTATTAATAATAATTAAAAAGTATACAACATACACTAGAGTTTCATATAACCACACTAAATTTTCCTTCCGATGTGATACCTAAATTCACATGCAAGATTATGGTAAAAGTCCACCAAAGAAAATGGTTGCTTGCAAGATTATGCTAAAGGGTCAGTGGATCCCATGATAAAAGTAAAAGTTTTTGAACAGTCAGAAATACTAAAGAAATCACATTTATGATTAAACACTTTAATCCAAATTCCAAAAGCACCAATAATTCAGGTTTGCTTATTTTTCAACTAATTAAATCATATTGGCAATGTTCAAAAACAACACCTCACCAAATTCACTCCTGTGTTGGTGTACTATTTGTCATGCAAAAAGTTATTTCCACCTCTATTGATACATTAATCCGATGCCCTACAGTACATATCCCTCCCGAGATCCGTTCTCCAGCTAACAAATTTTGATTCCATAGTGATGGAGATATGCATGATGCCATAATCCATCTCATTGTTTGTATTGATGCCCATTGAAATGAGCGGCATGTGTGTCATGGCATGTTGTGTGTCATATGCTATCCTTTCCCCATAACATCTGATATTAATTGCCACCAAATTTTGAATCGTATAATGGCGATCCAGATTGGAATTTTGAATCTTAGAACTCACGCTGCATTAATTCTTCCCTGCTCACTCTTTCAATTCCCATTTTTAGCATTCATTCTTCCATGGTAATTGAGTGATACGCTTGGGTGATTGGGCATTAATCCATTTGACTGTAGCAGATGTAAAGAAACTCATAAGAACCATGGGGTTAGCAGAGGGAGCAAATGCTCTGAGAAAGAAGAGGTGATAGTGCTTTTGTTCTGATAGTGCTTTTGTTAATAGTTCTGATAGTGCTTTTGTTAATTCTTAATATTCTTAAATCTTCTTCGATTTATACTCTATATTCTCCCTTACATGTTGCACTTCCTCATATTCTCAAGTCTTCATTGACGCTTATAGAAACTTGTATTCACTTTTAATTATCACTTGGTAAGAAAACCACTCACTTGGTCTGGGTTTTATAAGTATATTACCGCACTTCTACCTCCCTGGAACATCATGATGTTGACCACCCTCTTCAATGCATCAAGATATGAATCACAAAATTCCCAATTTACGCGTATGTCAAACATCCATGTCACCAGGGGAGGAAATAGTGGGCACGCGTTCATTCTTGAGATTGTCCCATATCACCTCTAAATTTTCATGTCGACCACATCTTAGATCTATCCAATCCAAACATTCTGATAACAAGAGGTATGATAGGCTAACATTTCATCTACTGATAGGCATATAAGTTTTATTTTGTAGAGTCTGATATTCTCACTAGGTACATCTTCCAATGTCTAGCTTGAAATAATTATTTCACTGTTTTCACACATGGATCTTAGCGTAGCACTTGTCATCAAACAACCTAGAATGTATCTGCATGTTGACCATCTTCCCGTGCACCATATCCTTCCTGTGATACATGTACATTCGGAAATTTAGTTCTACATCAACAGTTAAAATGATGTTTTCTGCCTTAACATTACAAATTAAAAAGAACTACTACGTACTTACGAACATAGGAAAGAGTAAATATGACTCCTCTTATGTTATGAAAAAGATAGAATGTCCCTATAGGGATTTAGCCATCTTACATTTACATAACCCTCCCATTGCTCACCATTCAACATCTCCAATTGTAATACATTTGCGTCAGTGACAATTCAGATCCTATAAGGGCCTACCCAGTCCATTCGAAACTTTCCTGGAAGATTTAAAAAAAAATTATTATATATTAGTACCAAATCCCCTTCCTGAAATTTATTTCTCTTGATGCATCTATCATGCCATGATTTATCATGTTCCTTATGTACTTTCTGATTGAATCCTACAAGGAATAGATCATATTTTAGTTGCAACAATTTCTCTAGTCTATGTGTCAATGCTCCTGCTTCCATCATTTGTGTATATGTCACAATGTGCAAACACAGCATGAGGAATTCCATCGGTCTCACCACTTCTTCTACATACACAAGTCTAAAAGGTGTATGGCTAGTCAAATTCTTGCAAATTGTGCGATACACCCAAAGGAAAAAAGTAATTCGAAGATCTCAGTCATATCTATTACCATTATAGACCTCGCTGAGTGCATTCTCCAAAATCTTGTTAAAAACTTTCACCTTTCTACTAGCATGAGGATGATAAGGTGTATTCCTCCAATGAAATATTTTTTTTTTTAAAGTGTGTTCATTGTCGCTCATATTCTTAACTCTTCTTCGACTTATACTCTCTATTCTCCCTTACATGTTGCACTTCCTCATATTCTCAAGTCTTCATTGACGCTTATAGAAACTTGTATTCACTTTTAATTATCACTTGGTAAGAAAACCACTCACTTGGTCTGGGTTTTATAAGTATATTACCGCACTTCTACCTCCCTGCAACATCATGATGTTGACCACCCTCTTCAATGCATCAAGATATGAATCACAAAATTCCCAATTTACGCGTATGTGAAACATCCATGTCACCAGGGGAGGAGATAGTGGGCACGTGTTCATTCTTGAGATTGTCCCATATCAACTCTAAATTTTCATGTCCACCACATCTTAGATCTATCCAATCCAACCATTCTGATAATAAGAGGTATGATAGGCTAACATTTCATATACTGACAGGCATATAAGTTTTATTTTGTAGAGTCTGATATTCTCACTAGGTATATTTGCCAATGTCTAGCTTGAAATAATTATTTCACTGTTTCCACACATGGATCTTAGCGTAGCACTTGTCATCAAATCACCTAGAATGTATCTGCATGTTGACCATGTTCATATACAAAATATGGACATATACGAAAAATATGCACATATATTGCATATATGCATAGTTTCTATATATGGAAATTGTGTATATACTGTAGATGCACATATATAAAAGATGTGCATATACGAAAGATATGCACATATAAGAAAGTTATGTATATAGGGAAGATATGAACATATCTTCCGTATATGCACAATTTCAATATATAAGCAACCTCTGTATATGGAATTTGCACATATACGAAATTTATGTATAGATGAAAGATATGCACATATCTTCCATATATGCACAATTTCTGTATATGTGCAATTTATGTATATGGAATTTGCACATATACGATGAAGATATATAAACTACATATACGATGAAGATATATAAACAACGTGCATATACGGAAGATATGCACATATAAGAAAGTTAGGATATACCGAAGATATACGCATACCTTCCGTATATGCACAGTTTCAGTATGTGCACAATTTCTGTATATGAAAATTGCGCATAGACGGAAATTGTGCATATACGGAAGATATATGCATATCCTTCGTATATACATAACTTTCTTATATGTTCACATTTCCATATATGTGCAATTTCTGTATATGGAAGTTGCGCATAACCTATAGATTCACATATATAAAAGACATGCATATATGGAAGATATACACATATAAGAAAGTTACGCATACACAGAAGATATATGTATATACGGAAGTTATGTGTATATGAAATGCAGTCTATGCACATATATAGGTGTAACTTCCGTATATGCACATATCTTCCGTATATATATAGACTTCATTTTATATACACATAACTTCTGTGTATACACATATCTTCCGTGTATGCGTGACTTTCTTATATGTGTATATCTTCTGTATATGCATGTCTTTTATATATGTGAATCTACAATTAACTTTCATATATGCACATAAGGAAGTTATGTGCATATACGGAAGTTATGTGTATATAAAATGTAGTCTATACACATAACTTTGGCATATAGGCATCACTTCCATATATGCGTAACTTTCTTATACGGAAGATATGTGCATATATGAAGGATTATGCATAAGCTGCATTTTATATACACATAACCTCCATATATACACAAATAAGAAAGTTACGTATATACAGAAGATATGTGCATATAAGAAAGTTGCACATATACAAAAGATGGACATATACGAAAAATATGTGAAAATATTGTGTATATGCACAATTTCTGTATATGGAATTTGCGTGTATATTGTAGATCGACAAACATAAAAGACGTGTATATACGGAAGATATGCACATATAAGAAGCTTATGTATATACGGAAGATATGCACATATCTTCCGTATATGCATAATTTCAATATATACACAAATTTTATATATGGAATTACTGCATATACGAAATTTATGTATAGACGAAAGATATGCACATATTTTTCGTATATGCACAATTTTCATATATGTGGAATTTATGTATATGGAATTTGTGAATATACGATGAAGATACATAAACGACATGCATATATAAAAGATATGCACATATAAGAAAGTTAGGGATATACCGAAGATATGCGCATATCTTCCGTATATGTACAATTTTTGTATATGTGCAATTTGTGTATATGAAAACTGTGCACATATGGAAATTGTGCATATATGGAAGATATACACATATAAGAAAGTTACGCATATACAGAAGATATGTGCATATACGGAATTTATGTGTATATGAAATGAAGTCTAAGCACATATCTTCCGTATATGCATAGACTGCATTTTATATACACATAACTTCCATATATACTGCATATACACATAACTTCCGTATATAAACATATCTTCCATATATGCATAACTTTCTTATATGTGTATATCTTCCGTATATGCATGTCTTTTATATATGTTAATCTACACATAACTTCCCTATATGCACATACGAAAGTTATGTGTATATAAAATGCAGTCTCAACACATAACATCCGTATATAGGCGTAATTTCCATATATGCACATATCTTCCATATACGCATAACTTTCTTATACGGAAGATTATGCATAGACTGCATTTTATATACACATAACTTTCATATATACACATATAAGAAATTTACGTATATACTGAAGATATGTGCATAAACGGAAGTTGCGCATATACGGTAGAAGCACATATGCAAAAGATGGACATATACAAAAAATATGTGTATATATTGCCTATATGCGCAATTTTTGTATATGGAATTTGCATATATACTATAGACGCACATACATAAAAGACGTGCATATACGAAAGATATGTACATATTAGAAAGTTATGTATATAAGGAAGATATTCACATATCTTCCATATATGCACAATTTCAATATATACGCAACTTTTGTATATGTAATTTGCCCATATACGACGAAGATACATAAATGACGTGCATACACGGAAGATATGCAAATATAAGAAAGTTAGGGATATACAGAAAATTTGTGCATATCTTCCGTATATGCAAAATTTCCGTTTATGCGGAATTTCCGTATATGAAAATTGCGTATATATGGAAATTGTGCATATACAGAAGATATATGCATATCTTCCGTATATACATAACTTTTATATATGTGCACATTTCCATATACATGCAATTTCTATATATAGAAGATGGGCATATATTGTAGATTCACATATATAAAAGACATGCATATACAGAAAATATACACACATAATAAAGTTACGCATATACGGAAGATATGTGTATATGGAAGTTATATGCATATGAAATGCAGTCTATGCACATATATTGGCGTAACTTCCGTATATGCACATATCTTCCGTATATGCATAGACTGCATTTTATATACACATAACTTCCGTATATACACATATCTTTCGTATATGCGTAACTTTCTTATATGTGTATATCTCTCGTATATGGATGTATTTTATATATGTGAATCTACACATAACTTCCGTATATGCACATATCTTCCGTATATGCCTAACTTTCTTATATGAAAGGTATGTGCATATACGGAAAATTATGCATACACTGCATTTTATATACACATAACTTCCGTATATACACATAAGAAATTTATGTATATACGGAAGATATGTGCATAAACAGAAGTTGCACATATACGGTAAATGCACATATACAAAATATTGACATATATGAAAAATATGCACATATATTGCGTATATGCACAATTTCTGTATATGGAATTTGCGTATATACTGTAGAGGCACATACACAAAATACGTGCATATACAGAAGATATGCATATATAAGAAAGTTATGTATATATGGAAGATATGCACATATCTTCTGTATATGCACAATTTTCATATATACGCAATTTCTGTATATGGAATTTACACATCTATGAAATTTATGTATAGACGAAAGATATACACATATCTTCCATATATGCACAATTTCCATATATGTGCAATTTATGTATATGTAATTTGCACATATAATATGAAGATACATAAATGGCGTACATATAGGAAAGATATGCACATATAAGAAAGTTAGGGATATACCGAAGACATGTGCATACCTTCCATATATGCACAATTTCCGTATATGCACAATTTTTGTATATGAAAGTTGTGCATATACATAAATTGTGTATATATGGAAGATATATGCATATCTTCCGTATATACATAACTTTCTTATATGTGCATATTTCAATATACGTGCAATTTTTGTATATGAAAGTTCTGCATATACTGTAGATTCACATATATAAAAGACATGCATATACGGAAGATGTGTATATAAAATGCAGTCTATGCACATATATAGGTGTAACTTCTGTATATGCACATATCTTCCATATCTGCATAACTTTCTTATACGGAAGATATGTGCATATACGGAATATTATGTATAGGTTGCATTTTATATACACATAACTTTTGTATATACACGTATAAAAAGTTATGCATATACAGAAGATATGTGCATAAACGAAAGTTGCACATATACAGTAGATACACATATACAAAAGATGGACATATACGAAAAATATGTGCATATATTGCATACATGCACAATTTCTTCCTGTGTATATATGCACAATTTGTCATTTGAATCATCAAAGAATCATTCATTTGTGTAATGTAAAGGAGGTTTCTCCCCTCGGAGAGGTTGAATGCTAAGGCATTGATCTATCTTTTCTATCTTTTTGTGAGTTGGTTTCATAACACTTGGTATCAGAGCTTTGAATTCTAGGGTTTCGCTGCTCCAAATATGTCATTGTGGAATTTTCTCTATAACTTTTTTCTGCAATGTTTCAGAAGCTCAAAAGAAAAACAACTTGAGAAAAAATCATGCTGAAACTTGGGTCCAAATTTTAGAGCTTTTCGCGCTATATTTGCGGAGATATGATATGAGGAAGTTGGTCTTTTTGCAAACTCCTAAATTACATTCCAAACAGGTGACCTGGGGAAAATCGTCATAAATTTCTCTCTGAGCATCGGATTAAAATTTCATAATAAGGTGCAGAAAGGGGATGGACTATAGTTTCTTGTATATATTTTTCATAGCCAAAGTTTGAAACAGTGACTCATGGCACGTCGTACAATTTCGCTCTACTGAAGTAGTCTATAATCAGGTCACTGTGGAAGATTTCGCATAACTCTTCCTTGGAGAATCCAATTTGGATCAAACTGGTGGCATTGGAAAGAGGACACAGAGGGCTACTGCAGGTCACAATTTCAGAACTGGATGATTCGAAAGTATAGAGATACATCCGAGGCAATATCGAACTCCTTCAAAGTGAAAAAAGGTGTGTCGATTATTTTAAATTTTTGCTTAAGATTGGTTTGAAAATTTATTTTGAAGGAATTCAAAGGGAATAGTAGAGATTTATTATTGGTAACCAATGCCCTAAAGAAATAAAATGCAAACACCTAGTAAGCAACCTGAAAGCACTAGCATGCCTCATGAAGAAGAGGAAGAAATGCTACATGATATATCAAAATTACAAGAACAAGTGCAACAAATGTCACTCTCACAAAAGCTAACAGAAGCTAAGAAAAATGGTGTGGAATCTAAGAGAAAGGGTGTAGAAGCTAATATGGGTGATTTGAAGATTGAATTGAAGACAAATTTGAAGAGAGACATGGCAGATTTGAAGACAGACATGGTAGATTTGAAGACAGATTTGACAAATTTTCTACAATAAATACTTACGAATGGTGAAAAGGTAGTAAAGGAAACTCATAATGCCAACAAAAGAAATGTTAATCATGATTTCATAGACTCTAATGTGGGATTGAAGACCCACCATATTCCAAAAATTGATATG
>APFE030162241.1:0-23911 GCA_000404065.3 Pinus taeda | reverse complement strand
TGAAGAAAAGCAGTATATGTCTCATGTACCATATGCAAATGCAGTAGGCAACTTAATGTATGCGATGGTATCTACAAGACCTAACATTTCACATGCAGTTGGAGTTGTGAGCAGGTTCATGGCAAATCCAGGTAAAGAACATTGGCAAGCAGTGAAATGGGTGCTTCGATATCTAAGAGGCACAAGTGACCGTTGCATCGTCTTTAATGGTAGTGAAGGATCAGTCTACGGATATGTAGATGCTGACTATGCAGGTGATTTGGACAAAAGAAGATCTACTACAGGTTATGTCTTTACTCTTGCAGGTGGAGCGATTAGTTGGATGTCAAATCTTCAAGAAACAGTTGCGTTGTCCACTACAGAAGCCGAATATATAGCTGCCTCAGATGCCAGTAAAGAAGCAATCTGGTTAAAGGGTCTGCTAGATGAAATTGGAAGAAAGCAGGAGAAAGTGGATGTACTTTGTGACAGTCAAAGTGCTATTCATTTGGCTACAAATCCTGCCTATCACAGCAGAACCAAGCACATTGATGTAAGGTATCATTTTTGAGACATGTGATCGATGGCGGAAAAGTAGCTCTTAAAAAGGTCCATACACGAGAGAATTGTGCAGACATATTCACAAAGTCAGTAACAGTAGAGAAGTTACAGTGGTGTTTAGCTTCTCTTGGCTTGCAGAAAAGATGATGAATGGGCATGGGAAAGAGATTAGGATATTGTTGTCAAGGTGGAGTTTGTTAGTATTGACAACAAACAATAATTTTTTATGTAATTTTTTATTAAGTGGTTGCATACCGAATAACCAGTTAGTCAGTTACGGTTATGTAACGAATAGATAGGTATGTAATATAAAACAATGTATACACATGAATAATAGTAGAGCGGAGTATTCATCCATTCAATAAAGATTCAGTTGTTTAATATCTTGGCGTATCTGAACAAGGGTTCATTCTGTTATTCCTTTCATCTGTTCTATCTGTCTCTGCTTCTCGGTTTTTCTACAGAAAAAGTTCAGCTTCTTCTTCACACATAATATCATAACTAAATAAATAAAAAACTACATACACATATATCATTATATCAATAAACAATGACATATCACTGCCAAACTCTAGTTTCATATTAAACAAGATTTGTGAAAATTTTCATCTATCTATAGTATCAACACTTCCATGCACAAATGCAACACATGCACAGTGAATTATTTTTTTTGGTAATACCACGCTTTGGTACACGCTGAAAAGGTCTAAATTCCTTCCCATCAAAGAATTATATATGGTTTATGTCGCCGGTTGTTTCTTTGTGTCCCCATCATACTTGGAGGACGATCCTAAAGTCAAACGGGTTTATCGTCCAAGTATACGGGTTGATTCATGAAATTGGTAATGTGCCTAGAGTAGTGAGTAGATATGAAATTTGATGGGCAAATTGCCTGTTAGGGGTTGACTCGTTCATTAAATACAATTGAAAAATTGTAAAACCGTCCTGGTTTTTTTAATTAAAAGTGTGAAGACAAGTGGGTGAGATGTAAAAACTGTCGCATTTGACAAGTGAGTTTCTTTCGAAATTCGAACCTTGATAGTGAATGATTTCTAATCCACTACTCGTGTTTCTAAGTCCACTCGATCTTCTCTTTGGTATTTCTTAAATGATTTTTTATATTATTATTATTCATGGTTTACTACTTACTTAGCGGGACTGGTTATGTTCATGTTATGTTGACCTGGTTTTAAAGCATTTTTTCTTAATAATTTTACACACTTTATGGATTCATTTTAATTATATATTATTAACTTTAATTACATATAAAAATAAATAAATTAAATTAATATATTCTAATATATATTTAATAAAATAATTGAACTACTCTATTATGAAATTTATTTAAAATTTAAAAATATCATAGATTGGGTGACTGTCGGTCTTACGCAGTGGGTGATGAGAGCTTCATGCAAAGCCATGTACCAGCCACAGCCGAACTCATGGGATTCACGAACAAGGTTTACTTATGGCAAGATTCAGTGTTAGTATGTCGGTTCTTCTTAACATTGGGTTATTAATGTTAATTTTTATGGTAATTATACAAATAAATGAATATAGCCTTGAGTCCAAGTTGATAAGGGTGAGAAGGAATTAATTAATAGAGTAGTTTAATGAAACTATAATTTTATGTGGAAAATAGTGAAAATTCCAATAAAATTTTAACAAAAAATTAGTAGATTTTTTTTGGAGGTATGAGTTATGGTTGTTAAAGTTTACCACTATCAAAAACATCATTTAAACATAAGTGGTTGGATTTTTTGAAAAGAAAAATGACCAAATTCCAAGTAAAAAAAAATGGCTTTCTGAACAAAATTATATCCTTAATAAACAAAGCCTTTATCTTTTAATTTTTTTAACATAATAAAGTAAATTGATATTCAATAAAATAAAATATAATAATTATTATTTATTAAATCTACATTGATACAATTATACATAAATAAAAATTAATCAGTATTAGTATTGATATAAGTACATTTTAATTATTTTAAGTTTTAATTTTTATTATTTGGGTTATTTTTATTTAGAAATTTGTTAGACTCACACAATTGAGTTATGTATTATATATGAATTTGAGTTATGTAGTCTATCATAGTCAACCATGATTGACCATGATCAACCATAATATGGTCTACCATGATCAACTATGGTCGTACATGGTCAACCAAGGTCATTTGTGATCAATCATGGTCTACTACGAACAACCATGGTCAAGCATGATCAACCATACCATTGTCTACCATGTCAACCATGATCAACCATGGTCAATCATAATCAACAATCGTCAACTATGTGTTGTGGCCACCAACAACCCCCCTCCTTATTTAGTATTATTGCTAGTACTAAATAAGGGGGGACCCTTAGTTATTAAATCCAAAGAATTTAAAATAGCATTTAAATATCTTTTTCGCAAATAAAGTTACCATCATAATCTTAGGAAGCCACCTTGGAAACTCCTAGAATTTAAGTTTATGACAAGGTAAAAATTATCTTATCAAGGGAAATCACATTGCAAGAAAATAGCGGGATGCCACCTCACAAACACAATCCCAATATTCACGAGATAACGATAACGACCAAATATCGCATCGCATTCAGCATAACTTACTTAAAACACTTCAAGAAATCTGCCAATGTGCAATGTCGTCGATCGCAACATCGCATCTCACAAGGAACAGGTTAACAAAAAATTTGTCATACATAATATTCCCGCGATTTGCGATATTGCGATATTATGATTTTGCGATCTGTGATATTGCAGTTCTGCAATTTCGCGATCTGTGATTTTGCGATTTCACAATCTGCGATGTTGCGGTAGCAAATCGCAAAATCGCTCCATCGCAAATCTTTTGGGCTCGTATTCAAGAAAAGTAGTTTCAATTATTAATAGAATATGGGTGCGTGCTCTTCAAAGAACATTTCATGTAAGGTGGTATATTTGGTATGTCTGCGGCATTTAAAACTTTCCCATCGCCCTTCCTTGTCATTCAATTTCACCTCACTTGTGAATTACAGGCACGGAGAGCATAGGACTATACAAAACAATACGCAGGCTGAAATGGGAAAGAAAAGCAAAGCCCCAAGCTCCGAAGAAGAGAAAATGGCACCTTTGTATACAGACACGGCTTGCAACAGAGACGCGGGAATAGCTACGTGGGAAGGAATGTATAACATGCTCGAAGAGGAGAATCCTAGAGTAATGGATGTTACAGCTGTCGCAGGCTCACAAAGCTCTTCTGAAGCATCCCTCATAGAGCTAGCTTGCTCATTCTTACATCGGATAGGAGCAAGGCGAAGAATCCTCCCATACACGGACATGGTCAAATGGATATTGGATAACACAGAAATAAAAAATAGACAGTTCAAGGTTCATGGTCAAGGACTCATTGGTTCATTCGCCACACAGGATTTAAAGCTTATGTATCATCTACCAGAGCCACAGGTAATCTACAACAGACAGTTTACAGAGAAATTTGTAAAAGAAAATCTGGACCTGGCAGAAACTACCAAAGATTGGTCTAGGAGAGATGAGCCGCTCAAGAAAGACAAACACAGTATGTACAGTACTGGTTCCCTTATCTCTCCATACTGCTTTGCTACTGCCATGCTCTATAGAATATTTGGAATGCCAGATATTAACAAATTCTCATGGGAGTGGCTTCCATTATTGGATGCCGCCACAAATGCCACTATTGTAGATTGGGCCAGAATTTTGTCTGATAACCTGGCCACAACCATTGGCAATTACCGGTCTAAAAGAGCTACAGCTCAGAGGATTTATCCTCCTTTTTACCTTTTTGCGTATATAATGGACGCAATATGTTATATTTCTAAGTTTCTTGTTATGGGTTGGAAGTGGATGACGCAAGACCCTCTACCCATTCATGTATATCACAAAGAGTTATGGTACTCTCAGTTCGTTGCATCCTTTTACCAAATTTGTCATGGAGTTATGTTGCCCTTGTATAGAATTTTGTATGATAAATACCCTCTGAGATGCTCGCCTGAAGCACAAGTAGACATCCTCACTATCGCAAGATGGTTCGGGCAAGAAATGTTTACTTATGTCAAGGTTTTTGGAAGTTCTGTACCCCCTCATGTTCTGCTTGTATATATCCCTGATAAACTATTAGCCCGAGAGATCGCCTACCAAACTTGTGGAGGAGGCCTAACTAAAGAATTAAAAGACAAAAAGAAGGCTATATGGCCACAGTTTCCTATAGCCTGTGGGGCCTTCTCGCTATTCGATGTAGGTCACACCTTTGCAGAAGTAAAGAATATCACGTGCTTACAGCTCTTCAAATTCACTGCTAGGCCATTTGACCCTTATGAGGTCGCCCACAATTTTACAACAACAGTCAAGATAAAGGTATTCTCCGGAGAAAAAGATTTATTTGATGATTTATTTCAGCAGAAAAACACATTGGAAGAAATTTTTCACACAGCCCAACTGCAGCTACCCCCAGAATAATTTCAAAGGTTCAAAACATACAGGGAAAAAAGGCTGGCCAGTATTCCTTTGGAAAATCTATGCCTAAAACCCTCAAGAGAACCAACTCCAAGTGTCAGCCTCAGTGGAAGTTCAAGTACCAACGGATCTAAGTCCAAATCCGAAAAAGAAGTGTCTGAACACTCTAAAAGATCTGCAAATGAACTAAATAAGAAAGAAGGGTCAGTGAATGATACTGCCTAGTCAAAAGAACTTCTACATCAGCAGGTTATTGCCTCCCTGCAAATAAATCCTCCCCCTCTAGTCATCCAAGCACCACCAGTCACAGCTAAATTAGACAAAGAATGGGAAACCTTCAATGACTTGATCAACCTTGAAGGACAAACCATGAAGACAAATGTCAGCGATGTACAAATAATAAAAGAAGTAGTCACAGGAATAGTTAGCGAAGCCTCAGATGTGGAGCATATTCCTATTTCTCCATCCTCTGAGCTTGTACTAAAAGTAGAAGAAATTCCTACCCTAGATGTATTTTATAGCCCACAGCATAAAGCAGTAGTAAGAAAGAAGAGAAAGAAAAGGAAACTGGAAAGCACTCTCTCTCAGAACACGGAACAATTGGATGTCTTGTGGAAAGATCCCACAAGCAATCCCACTGAAAATCTCACCAAACTATCTCAGATTGCAGGCGCATACACCTCCGCTAGTATCGATAAAGCATCTGAGGTACAACAACTGCTAAAAGAAAGGGAAGAACAGATACAAGTACTGCAACAACAATTGCAACAAGCCCATGCCAATAACGAAGCACAAAAACAACTTGAAAAGTTGCAACAGGACTTCCAGCAGATGCAGTTAAGCTATCAGAAAGGTTTGGATGAGAAAGGAAAACAATTACAGGATTTGAGAGAGATGCACAAGGACGACCCTAAGCTCAAAGAATTCATCACAGAGTCCATTTCCCTAAATGAGCAATTACTACAGCAGCAAGAAGCATTGGGCCAAAAGATATCACAGTGGAGTCATTATTGTGAAATTAGTGATAAAACCACTAATCAAGTGGTAGACTTGCGGAGTGACTATGATTTGATTGATAAACAAGTGACTGAATATTTGGCATGGCTAGAGACGGACGAGGGTAAAAGAGCAGGTGCACCAAGAATTAATGAAAATCACAAGGAAATGCCCTTTAACAAATGGGACGAGCAAATTAGAGGAGCATAGCAAGCAACAGAAGGAGCAGCCACGGCAGCAAGCAGACTTATTGATTGTGTAAATGAAAATTTACACAAGGCAAATTTGAGTGCAGAAACAACCGCAGGGTACTTACCAAATGCTCAACAGCTAGAAGCAGATTGGAAATAGAGAGCTCAAGAAAAGGCTAAAATAATCCAAAGGCTAAGTAAGTTAAACTGGGATTGTTACTGGACATACTTGGTAAAGCCACATAGCCAATGGATGACTGTTAAGTGCACTATAAATGCAACTGAAAAGATGGCGCCAGCTCTCATAGATTCTGTTTTCTCAGCCCAGTTGAAAGCGGAAGTCAGCCACCCAAATCTCCTTAAACAGATGCTGCGTACATGTGATTTCAGAGATCAAGCACAGAAATAGTTTAATTTTAGTTTTAATTTCATTTTATTTTCCTGAAAAAAGGATGGTCATTTAAACCGCATCCTTTATTTTTGTAATAATTTATTTTTAGAATTAGTCAGTAGTATTTAAATCCTTCTCATGCATTTAGAGAAGGGTCCAGAAATTTATCAAAAACTTGTCCTTAGAACATGCACTTTTGCACCCTCAGAGGAGGTTTTGGTGAATGAATGGAACATGGTTTATTTGATATTTGCATTTAATATCTGCTACTGATGTTGCACTTCTGTACTCTTAGTAGATGTTAAATCAAGGAGAGATAAATCAATTGTTGCTTGAAGCTCATAAGTAGGACTAGTTATAAATGGTACTTTTATCTCTTAACCATTTTTTCTTATGCGTTAAAGTGATATTCAGTTTTTAGTTATTTATATATTACAGCATCGATGTTTGAGTTATCATTTGGGACTTTTTTACGGTGATAACTATTTGTTTATGTTTAGTGTATGAATATCTCATTTATGCGATAAGTTTTAACAACTGTTTCGTCTAACTTCTTATATGAAATAGTTCATCTTTATTGAATTCCTTTCTTATGATAGCTGAATGATCTTGATTACCAGTTATTGGTTGAAATCTTTTTAGATCGCATAGAAGAAAGATCACACCCCGAGTTAGCATAAATTTCGATGTGTTTCTGTTTATTAGAATACAATAGCATAGCATTAGATTAGATAGAAGTATTCCATTTAGAAGAGAAACACCCATCTTTCTCACACACACACACTGAATTGGGAAACTGGTCCCATATCCCCAGTTGGACCCGCTATACTAAACGGATAAGGAGCTGCCAACCAAGGTCCGGACCAGGCGGGTATCCCCCTTGTTGTCAACCCGATTTTCGGGGCCTTCAACATATTTGGCGCTAGAAGGAGGGCCTGAAACATGCTGTCTGTTGGAATTTGTTTTCACTGTTAACATTTGAATTAGGATGTCCTCTCTTAAACTTCCAATTTGGAATTGCATCCATGTTCGTGTATCTTCCAACACTCCACCCGAAGTGGTAAGGCTATTGTCTCAGGTAAAATTCGATGGTAAGAGAAATTCTTCTGCTTTTAATCATGCCTTTCAATTTATTCAAGGAGTTTCAAATTCTGATTTTCAAGGAATTGAAGAAGGCATTTTATGCAGAATTTTTACTCTTACATTTGTAGCAGAAGCTAGAAAATGGTGTAGAACCCTTCCGGTTGCCTCAATTCACTGTTGGGATCAATTTGTCACGGTTTTCGTTTGCAAATTCGACTCCTATGATTATGATCAGGTATATGATGAAATTAAATATCTACGAAAAGAAGATGAGTCTGTTAAAGATTTTAATATTCGATTTCATCTGAATTGTTTAAAATTTAATATTGAGAATGATCCCATAAGTGAAGAATCATTAGATTGTGTTGATCATAACTATTCGCTGCCTCCTATTCCTGACTCGTATGAAATTAATCCAAGCTTTGTTCAATTCCCTTCCGAGATAAATGAGAAATCCAATTCGGATGTGCAAATAAATCATGATGAAGAGGTTTCACAAAGCTTAGAAGATAGTTCAGATCGAATACTAGAAGACAAAAGCGACGATTTTGGAAGAAAGGTCACCTTGGAATCTGAAAGCAACTTTGAGGCAAATTCAGAAAATATGATCGCAACTCAACAAATACCAAGGTCAGAAAAGCAAAGTAATTTTCTTTCAAAAAACACGAGCACATCAAGGTATGATCTAAAACCTGAAATCTATGATGAACATAATGCGCAAGAGTTTTCAAGAAGAGATATTTCTTGCATTACTCCAGAATCACATTTTTCTCTTTATCCTGATATTTTTAATGATGATATTTCTTCCCCTCTCAATATTAATGATATTTCAGAAAGTATAGAGGTTGGTCTTAATGAATCACCATTAAGTGTTTTTCAAGAGAAAGAAACAATTGGAAAACATTCTTTTGCCATTAACAAACATGAAATCCCTATTCCTCGTGGTTTGAATATACTGGATGAAACTGAAGAAAAACCTAGGGAATCTTGTGAAGTCATTTATGATGATTATTTTGATATTGAAGATATTGATTTATCTCGAAAGAATCAACAGGAACTTCAAATAATATCTGAGAATGAGAAGTGTTTTAAATCAGAAACTATTTCAACCGATCCTCATTCTAAAGCAGCTAATCACCTACATGATTTCATTACCCAAGAAAATATTCCAGTGTATGATTCATATCATGACCAAGCTTTCATGCCTGTTTATAATCGTGGTCCCCTTTCTGAATCACAATATGGGGGTCGAGATCGCTCAAACCCTATAATCATAGCCAATCCTTGTGAAAGAGAAATCATTACAAAACAATCCCAACTGTGTTGTAACTCTAGTTGTACAGATAATAATTTTATTTTATTTTTTCCTTCTTACCTATTTTGTACAAAAACAAATTTGTTTTTAGATTTCCAGGCCTTTGAATCCAAAAATTCATATCTTCAATCTGGTTTGTTATCTCTTCCATTGAGCATTTATCAGTCCTTAATAGAAATCCATCCAGATTTCTATGATCCAATAGGTATTCAATTGGAAAGAAAATTCCATAAGAGGGAAATTATAAATAAAATTCTAACAATAGTTGTACATTCTTGTTCTACATTCAATTTTCTAAGATCAGTAAGAATTTCGTTTTTAGTATTAATATTTGAACTGCATATATATGCAGGAACAAAAATGAGAGAATGGCTACACTGGAAATATGGTTACACCTAGTCAATTTCATGTATATTGTTAGAATAGGAGTAGAATTAGTTTAGTTAGTCTGTAGTTCAAAAATAAATGAAGTGATTAGCCCTTTTCATATTTTATAAATATCCAAAGACAAAATTACTTCTCATTAGAAAATTTGCGATCGTCCTCAAAAAACAATTCTCACATAATAAAACCAGTTGTGAATGGCTACATTAGGCATTTATGAAAAAGACACCAACTCTCTTTTTAGATTTTGATTTTTCGCTTGTATAAATAGCAAATCTTTTGGAAAATTGATCCTTATTATTGAAAGATACAGTTAAAAACTCTAGCCTAGATATGACACTAGTTTCAACTTCATAAAAGTTTGATGAAAATAACCTTTAGTTGTTTTATATCAGTACAATGAAAGGTATCAATAACAAAATAAAGATTCTCTGTATAACAGTTACTTCCAAAAACTCTATCATTGTCGTCCAGAGCTATCTAAAGAAGACAACGACTTCCTCCCTGCTAAGGAAATCACAAATTTCAGAGGAACAATCCAAGGATAAACTTCATCTTGAAGAATGAGAGGTCTCATCAGGAGCCGACTCATCATAATCACAGATATTATAACTTGCTGACTTTGCCAAATACTGCATACCACAACAGGGCAATGACTCAATATTATTACAATCAAGAGGCAAGGGGTCTCATCACGAACCAACTTGTTCAGCAAAGTTATAAATTAAGTGAATGATTGTGTCACAAATTGGCTATCAAACCAAGACATTGTTCTTTAAGAATAAAAAGAAGATCAAAGCAATAAGTGTAGATGTGGATTCTTCTTTGAGAGCTGTAGGTTTCTTTAAGTAGGATACAGGATCATTGCTGGGTAATAGGTAACCCTGTCGAGGCTATGAATGCCTGCTGGCAGCAGAGGCTCTACCTACGAAAAATGAGCATATTTTAAAAACTGGTTTGCAGAGAAGACTTTGTTTTATCCTTACAGACCAAGTAATGACTGATGTAAACACAAGGACTAACTTGAGGCAGCAAATAATCAAAGTTAAAAATAGCTGAAACAAAATGTCATTAACAGTTTAGAGCATAATGTACTTTATCTTTCTATAATAAAGTTTAACTTTCTGAGAAATATTATGTTTTGGAAGTTTAGAAAATTCAACTCAAACACAGAGATAACTGGTTCTTCCGAGTGAATAGCCAATTGTTGTGGCCACCAACAACCCCCCTCCTTATTTAGTATTATTGCTAGTACTAAATAGGGGGGGGACCCTTAGTTATTAAATCCAAAGAATTTAAAGTAGCATTTAACTTTCCTTTTCGCTCTCCATGCTGTAATACCTGCAAAATAAAGTACTGTTGCGCCTTTAATCTAGCAACTTGTGGGCCATGTAAATGTGTTAGAAAACCTGCACAGATGAATCTAGCTAATAAAGGTTGAACACACAGCTTTGTAGAGCAAAAACACTAAAAGAAAATCAAAAGAAGAAAAGAATGATTCATTTGAAAATAGGTTACAATGCTCATGATATAGCATTACTGGGTGAAGATCCCAAGGTAATGCACCATAGTGGTGATCAATGAGAAGACTCAAAACCTACAACAAGTTCCAGAGATAACTAGCCAGTTGTGGAGTGAAAGAAGGAGCAAATCAAGGAGTAAATCATGCAAAAAAAATCTTGCATGCAGTCCCATGCTCTAATTAAGAGTTCACATGTAGGTGTGTAGTAGTTCTAACATGCAAAAGGAATCTTGCATGCAGTCCCATGCTCTAACTAAGAGTCCGCATGTAGGTGTGTAGTAGTTCCAACAAAACATAAATGATTCCAACATTCTTAGAGCGTTCAATCGTTTCATATGAGACGAGATTTTAGAAAAAGTCCAGTTTTCTGCCCCCATCAATACCTCTGGACGCCAATCCACCATGTGCACAGTTAATTATCCACTTAATATAAATGTCTATGCTCTGAAACACGCTGAAAGAATCTATGTTCCTCCTCATTGAAAAATTCGATATCATTTACGCTGCCAGTTGTTTCCTTTTTTACCCACCTGACGATAATGGCAGCCGCTGTCCATCCATGACATAACAAAGTAGACAAGTTCCACTTGGCATATCGCTTCTCATCTTCGTTTATAACCTCATGTGCAAAAATAGATCCTTTCTGCATTCTGGAGTGCCTGGTGTCCAAAATTGTTACTAATACCAAAGTCAAGCGTGTGGGCCGTCGGGGATGGTCATTGTTCCGCCCGAGTACGTCCACCAAGTCCAAGTCTACTTGCGAAGTGCGCCCAAAGTCTAAAAATGCTATAATATGAAATCAATGAATGAATTTACTAATTTTCAGATGTTTTATTATATTATTATCGACCGTGAATTTACTGTCGATAAGCCACATTGGTTAGGAGAGTGTTTCCAGAATTTTTTCAGAAGTTACAGAAATCGTTTTTTTCCAAAATGGTTTGCCTGTGCCATTGGAAACAGAGATGGAATTTTGACGGTATTTAATGGTTACAAATTTTCAATGGCCGTTTTTCTTGACGGGTTTGAAATAGTGAAAACTTATTTTTGATGGTTAATATTTTTCCGAAAACGTCATTAAGACCTATTCCATTTTCCACCTGTCATGAATGGTTTTGCAAAAAAAATAGGTTTTATTTTAGTGGTGCACATTCTTTGTAGTAATGATATGACATGAAAGAGATATGTGTTCATTCGATTGTATATCGTGTGGTCCCACCAAATATTGCAGGGAATCATCTTGGGAACTACTACATCTTCTAATTCCCAATTTCCATGTGACTTTCAAAAGCCTTCGCTCATTGCGAATTTAATCAACAATCCATCGATTAAGGCTACGTGATAACACATTTGAGTGACCACCTCAACTTTCTTGAAAGCATTGAGAATCCCAGAAACAAACAACACACGAATGATTATGCTGGTAAAGTTCACCTTCCCTACATTCTAGGCATAATTGACAAGATTTCACACATCTTAAGAAAGAACAACATAAAAACCACTTTCAAACTTATGAAAGCAATTAACAGATGTCTTAAATCAGTAAAAGATCCCATTGACCCTAAACACTACAAAGAGGTCTATTTGGTCCCTTGTTCATGTGGCAAGACATACATTGGTGAAACTGGCCTGTCTATATTAACTAGGATTCAAGAACATGCTGCTAACATCAACCATAACCGCTCCAAAACCTCAGCTTTAGCTGAGCACTCTAGTAAAACCAATCATCACATTTGCATTGAAAACTCCTGTGTTATAGCCAAAATAGAGCATTACCACCATAGGAAATTTAGAGAAGCTATCGAAATAAGGAAACACCCCAATAACCTAAATCGTGATGACTGTTGGAAAATAAGTGATAATTGGATTCCCACACTAGCTAACCGGAGATTCCACCACATCCTAGACGAATCCCCCCTTGCTTCTTGGTCCTCCTATTTCACTCCTTAAAAACTATAGTAAGATTAAACTCATTCACTATCAAATTTTAATTAAATTAAACTAAATTAAATTAAATTAAATTAAAATTAAAATTAAAAATTATAACTAAATTAATTAAAATAAATCAGGATTAAATTAAACAAAATTCAAAATTAAAATAAAATAAATTTAAAATAAAAAATTAATTTGATTTAATTAATTTTAAAATATTAAAAATATAATTGAAATTAAATTAAATTAAAACAAATTAAATTAAATTAAATTAAATTAAAAAATAAATAAATCTCCATAGTGAAACTGGCCGCTGGGTAGTTCCTAAAATGCCATGGATAGAAAGGATCTGCCATATTTGTGAGAATAGGAGCATCAAGGATGAAAACCAGTTCCTCTTAGAGTGCCCTGCATACAACCACATTAGATCTCAATTTCACAACCTTTGTTGCAATACTGACCTTCCTAGCCTTTTACAATGCCAAAATTATAGTGATCTCGGGAGGCTTCTCTCCAAGCTTTTTGAGCATAGGAATAAAATCTTAAATCAAAATAAATAATTTGTCTTTAGGTCCGATAGATCATTATTTGGTCTCAGCGGACGTTAACTATCATCATCATCATCATCATCATATATATATAAATTAAAAATTAAAATTAAAATTAAATCAAACTAAAATTACTTGAATTAAAATAAAACAAAATAAAATTAAAACTGAATTAAATCATAATAAAAATTTTATTTAAATCAAATTAATATTAAATTAAATTGAATTAAATTATTAAATTATTAATTATATTAAATCAAAATTAACTTAAATGAAAACATATTAATTAAAACAAAAATCATAATTAAATTTAAATTTAAATTTAAACTGAATTAAATTAATTATAAATTAATTAAAGACCTCACCTTCAACAAAACATGTTGGCTCTTTACACTACCTACCATAACCTTTATTTATTTATCCTCTACTTTCTTTGATTTCTTCGCAAATCTAAAAACTCTGATGATGAACCACAAAGGATGGTTCGAAACGTCGATGCATAAAACAACAAAATGCGATGGATCCGGAAGATATAACCACACATGTACAATATTGTTGCTACTTTTATTATATTGCTCCTATTCAAAACTTATGTTTTTGAGTAACTCGAATGTGTTTTCGGATTTAATTAGTGACACATGATTTGAGTGCCATGGTTTCATATGATGCTATAATTGGGCTTAAAGGGAATTTTCTTCCATGGAGAGAATGTAGTGCTATTTTATTATCTCTTTGTCTGATTTAATTGGTGACACATGATTTGAGTGTCATGGTTGCATATGATGCTATAATTGGGCTCAAAAAGGCTAAAAAGTGGCCAAGTTAGATCTCCATTTTGCTTCTATCTGTCTTGAAAAATGACCAATAGTAAAGTGTGCCGATAAGGCATGTGCATTGATTCTTAACCCCCAGGATCGGTCATATGGGTTCAATGTGGCTAGGGGCGTGGGCCAGAGGCCATATGCTCACTACCTTCAGCACTCCTAAACATATTACATGTCATAGGAATGCGGGTTGGGCGTCATGTGCTACCCCTAATCTGTAGCCCCCGACTTGTACTTTTGTTGTTGGTTATGGTTGACAGTTGGGACCAGGGGTTGGGCTAATCACCTGCCCCCTCCACTTCGGTGCTCGGTCACAGGTCATTCCATAAGGCTCGGGGTTAGGGCCACATGCCTACCCTGCCCCACTTCACTTCCACCACAGTCATATACCATATAACCAGGGGCTAGGGTCAATCATGCAAGGCCCCCCAAACCATAGAACCATATCGAAATAAATATAAATGGCATGTTATGTATAAATGAGCAACACAGTTGGAAAAATGGTAAGGTGCTTGGTAAGATATGGTGAGGACATGGGGTCGAACCCCATTGGGGTCAGTCAAGCCCTCAACTAAAATTTTCGCGGGCCCTGAGGGCCATGTGGCACCGTTCCATTCAGCGATGTGGCACCTCCTAATTGGTGAAACCAAAATCTCAACAACCAATGAAAATATGTTAATTCAACCTGTACGACCTACCATATGTCAGCATGGGATTGGCCCATTTGACCACCATACTTGCCCAGTTAGTTTGATGATGTCAGTGCCACATCAATGTACGTCCTTCCTAGTTGCAAAAATTTCCCACTGTAGATTAACATAATATGCAATATACTAAAGAAAAATACAAGATCTACTTCTACAACAAGCTTTGCGGAAGCTTAATCGAATATGAGAAAGATCAATAAGAACACATATAATTGAGATTGAGAAATCAATCACACATGAACATAGAAGAATATCATGGGGAAAGCCTCATCCTAAAAACCCAATCTCTGTAATATCATAAAAGTGGAAATATGTTCAAATTACAAAAAAAATCAGCTCTCAAGCTATCCTGCTCTCTTTGCAATAGAACAATACAACTCACATACTGAATAGACACAACATATGTCTTCCTCCAACCCTCCAAGCCTCCTATTTCCTTGCGCAGTTTTTGTTAGGGTCCAGTGATGCCACTTGTGTGAATTGGCCTCATTCACACTCACTAAACTGAAGAAGTAACTGCGCAATCTCTAAGGAATGAATTCCTTTTTCATGCAAGAGATATCCTCCAAGGAATATTCCTACAACTGATAGTACACTGTCCCATCACCTGATCTCAACTGGGTCTCTGACTGAACTGACATGAATGAGTTATTTATGAGAGAACATTCAGTTATCTAAAGTGCAACAGTTGCATGCATGCATGCATTAATTAATTGAACTCGCAATTAGTTCAACAAACTATTTGAACTAATCTAACTGGACTTAACTCAAATAACTGAGCTAACTAATTACAACTCAAAGTACAACTCATCCTCATCTCCTTAACTAAGGGATAAATTCCTCAATCAATGGAGAAATTGTTGCATGTCCTCACATAAACTTCATGTTTGATTTTCCACAACTAATTAACTCATGGTGAATTAATTAATTATTTTACAAACAGCTGCTAAGATCAAATTCGAATTTTACTTATCTATTTTAGTTTAGGGACTGACTAAAATAGGAAGGCATCTCGAAATGCTATTTATAGTAGTTCTATTTTTAGCAGTTCTATTTTTAGAATTTCGTGTTGCTATTTTCAACGCTCCCTCTCAAAAATAAAGGGATTATCAGTAACCCCAATCTTGTCTCTGTGGAACTCGAACTTGCATTTTGACAATGCCTTCGTCAAGATATCTGCATCCTATTCCTCGGTCGAAACATATAGCAACAATATGATCCTCTTGACCACATAGTCTCGAAGATGGTGATACCAGATATCTATGTGCTTGGACCTATCATGAAAATTAGATTCTCAGAGAGTTTGATACAACTCTGATTATCGCAGTAGATCACTGTAGGATCCATCCTCTAACCAAAAAATCCCATTAGAATCTTCCGCATCCAAATGGCCTCACATGTAGCTTGACTAGCAGCCATGTATTCAACCTCTGCTGAGCTAAATGCAACTGACCTCTATTTCCTGCTGTACCAGGAAACTGCAGCTAAACCAAGGTTGAAGATTACCCAGAAGTGCTCTTCCGGTCTAATGGACTCCCTGCCCAATCCGCATCTATGAAGCCCTGAAGCTTCACTCCCGCTATCCGTTTGTACCATAATCCAAACTGAGATGTGCCTCGGAGGTATCTCAACACATGATTCGCTGCCTTCCAAAACAACTTTGTAGGCTGAACCAGAGCTTGACTCATTTGGTTCACTGCAAAGCATAAGTCGGGTCATGTGTTCACCAAATACATAAGTGAACCCACCAGCTACCGATAAATAGTAGCAACTACTACCTCACCTGAAGTAGCATCCTCCTTCCTCCAATCCCCAGCTAGAGGCGTCTGCATGGGTTTTCACTTCTCCATATGGAACCACCTGAGGATCTCATTGGCATACTTTCCTTGAGATACAAAAACTTCTCCATCTCTCTGCCACACTTCCATGCCTAGAAAGTAGTTCATAAGACCCATGTATTTCATTTCAAACTCTCTTGCAAGGTCCTCGTTTTAAGACTAGATCAGTTGATCATCACCTATCAAAATCAGAGCATCTACATGGAGAACAATGATCAATGGCTTACCTTCTACCATGATGTGGTAAAGGTTCGCAACTGCTTCACTCTTGGTGAAGCCCAACTCGGTGAAATAGTTGTCGATCCTGGTGTACCAGCATGGGGTGCTTGCTTCAGCCCATATAGAGCACCCTTGAGTCTGCACACATGCAACTAACGATCGAAGGTCTCGAAACCTTCTGGCTGCTCAATGTACACCTCCTCCTCAATCTTCCCATTGAGAAATGTTGTCTTCACGTCCATCTGGTGGATCTTCCACCCAATCTGAGTTGATAGTGCCAACATCGATATGACAGATGAGTATCGTGCTACAGGAGCAAAGGTCTCATCGTAGTCTATCTCCTTGACCTATGAGAAACCACGGGAAACAAACCTTGCCTTATGTTTCTCAACACTGCCATCAGCTGCTTGCTTTACCTTATAATGCCATCTGGAACTCACCACTGACTTATCTTGAGGTCTTGGGACAACATCCCAAACACAGTTCCGCACGATGGAGTCGTACTCCTCCAATATTGCATCAACTCAGATTGGTTGCTGCACTGCCTCCTCGAATGAAGAAGGCTTGAAATATACACACTCCCCAACCGGGGCCATGTAACCAGTGTACCGCTCAGGCGACCTCCTCTATCTACGCTGAGAAGATGGTTGTCCCACATTCTTCCGCACATCCAGCATCAACCTGTCAGCTTCCCTTGAGCGTTTCCGCCCATCTCTAGAAGTCTCAACATGAGTGGATGTCTCCACTCCCGGATCCTCCACATGCGGCTGCTCCGCATCAATCTGAGGCTCCTCCTCCTTAGGAACTGGAAGTTCCTCATCTGCATGCAACTTGAGCTCCTTCTCAAGTGATACCCGCATGGCTTTCTGCTCATCGAACTTCAGATCCTTCCGTACCACAGTCCTTTGACTGGTAGGCAGGTACACTCAATAGTTGTGGGGTGTATCCGTGTACCCCACAAGTATTCCCAAATCAGCTGTGGGATCTAGCTTCTTCCGGGCATCTTTGGTCACATGATAGTAAACTGATGATCCAAAGATTCGGAAGTGACTCACATCTAGTCGCTTCCCGGAAAAGGCCTCCATAGGTGTCTTCATTCCCAGTATACGGTGTGGGCTTCTGTTCTACAAGTATACTGTTGTATTGCATGCCTCAGCCCACAAACGCAGTGGTAGGCTTTGGTCATGCAACCTCGCTTGAGCTGCTCCCAAAATCGATCTGCTCTTCCTTTCGGCCACCTCATTCTGTTGTGGGTTATGGGGTGTCGTCAACTTCTTTTTAATTCCTTCTACAATGCAGAAGTCCTTAAACTGCTGGGAAACATACTCTCCACCATTGTCACTACCCAAGGCTTTTATTTTCTTTCCAGATTCTTTCTCTGCTAAGGCTTTAAACTCACAAAACCTCAAGAAGGTCTAATCCTTCTTTTGCATAAAGTAGATCCAACATCTACGATAAAAATCATCAATGAAAGTAACATAGTACCTTTGTTTAACGATGGAGGCTGTAGAGAATGGTCCACAAACATCTGGGTGAACTCGCTCCAGGATTGCTCTAGCTCTACTGTCTCAATCCGAAAAGGAAGATTTCGCATACTTACCCAAGGTACAACCTTTGCATGTATTCATCTACTCAAGTTTTCCCTTGGGTAATCCGATAGAAATCTGCCGCATGATCCTCATGGCTCCATGGTGCAAGTGGCCCAATCTTCTATGCCATAGGTCACCAACATCTTAGCTCTGCACCATCTCAGCTTTGCAACTCAATGCATCACAGTAGTCTACCTCCAGCTTGTAGAGATTCTTTACTCGAATCTTGATTCACTTGGTCTGTCTAGTGCCGATATGCCTTAGGAATACCTTTCCTTTGCTAAATACTACATCATAGCCTTTATCTTCTAGCATAGCAACAAACATAATATTCTTCTTCAGACCTAGTACATACTTTACATCAGTCAGGGTGAGGGGAGCTCCATGCTCCCTCTGAAACACAACCGTACCTTCACCTAAAACACGGTACTTTCCATCATCGCCCATCTCGATCTACATCTGGAGATCCTTCTCCTCCAAGGTACTGAAAATATTCTTGTCACCTGACATGTGGAATGGAGCACCACTGTCCAGGTACCAAACACATCCCACCATGGATGAAACCATGCATGCGATAAGAGAGAAATCCGGCTCAAACTGTGAGGCCAGTGCCTCACCATCAGATCCCTTTGAGGAGCCCTTCTTGGATTTCTTCTGTGGACAATTTGTAGCATAATAGCCCACTTCATGACAATGAAAGCATCGCACTTTTGATTTGTCAAACTTCTTCCCACCATGGGAAGAACTGGATTTGGATTGGGACACCTTCCCTTTCCCTTTCCTCGCCTTACTCGCTAAGGCTAGATTTTCCTCATCATCTTGCTTTGATGAGATCCATATATGGTGCTTCTTCTTATCTCCTCCTGCATCAGATTCGACCAAAGTCGTTCCCAATCTCGCAATTTTTCTCTTCCATTAACTGAGTCTTGGTAGCTATGCCAGTTCTTAGGAAGACCAAGGAGTGCAAGACTCACCATGTCATCATCTGCTGTCGTGATCCCTACGTTTCCAAGCTCATCCCTGCAAGTGGTGAGCTTGTTTAGATACATAGAGATCGTGTCGCCCTTTTCACACTTGATTTTCCAAAGCTTGTCTTTCAGTGCCAACTTCCTCTTGATCGTTGTTGTTCTCATATAGATCTTTCAATGTTTTCCACATCTAAAACGGTGTCTCCTTCCCATGGAGACTCGACACTATGTGGTCTTGAACTCCCTCCAGAAGGATTCTCCTTGCTCTAGACACACATTTCTTCCATTCCGCCAATTCAATAGCATTAGCCACTACGGGCTTGGGGACTTCTTGATCAATGAAGTCCTTTAGATTGTTATCCTCTAATACTGCTTCCATGTGATCCTTCCAGGCTATATAATTAAAACTGCCATTAAGAGCATATTCGAGTCTTAAACCGTTGAACTCCATTGGTGAAAATGAGGTGTGATAAGAACTTGATTTCTATATTCAAGAACCTCAAACTTTGAACTTCTCGCTTCTTGTATACAGTTCTCTCCTTTGATCACATTTTCTCTGATACTATGTAGAAATTTCCCACTGTAGATCAACAGATTATGCAATATACTAAAGCAAAATACATGATCTACTTCTACAACAAACTTTGCGGAAGCTTAATCGAATATGAGCAAGATCAATAAGAACACATATAACTAACATTGAGAAAGCAATTACACATGAACACAGAAGAATATCCTGGAGAAAACCTCAGCCTAAAACCCCAATCTCTGTAATATCATACAAGTGGAAATATGTTCAGATTACAAAAAGAATTAGCTCTCAAGCTATCCTTCTCCCTCTGCAATAGAACAATACAACTCACAGATTGAATAGACACAACATATGTCTTCCTCCAGCCCTCCAAGCCTCCTATTTCCTTGCGCAGTTTTCCTTAGGGTCCAGTGATGTCACCTGTGTAAATTGGCCTCATTCACACCCACTAAACTGAAGAATTAACTGCACAATCTTTAAGGAATGAATTCCTTATGTATGCAAGAGATATCCTCCAAGGAATATTCCTGCAACTAATAGTACATTGTCCCATCACCTGATCTCAACAGGGTCTCTGACTGAACTGACATGAATGAGTTATTTATGAGAGAATATTTAGTTATCTAAAGTGCAACAATTACATGCATGCATGCTTTAACTAACTGAACTCACAATTAATTCAATAAACTATTTGAGCTAATCTAACTGGACTTAACTGAGATAACTGATCTAACTAATTACAACTCAAAGTACAACTCATCCTCATCTCCTTAACTAAGGGATAAATTCCTCAATCAAAGGAGAAATTGTTTCATGTCCTCACATAGAATTCATGTTTGATTTTCCACAACTAATTAACTCATGGTGAATTAATTAATTATTTTACAAATAGCAGCTAAGATCAAATTCGTGTTGAGTGTGGAGCATGATTGTTCAGAGGTCTTTGTTTCAGCCGGATGTATACCCCAGGAAGTTTGTACACCCCTCCACGCGAGGGGGTGTGGGGGGGACTTGTCTCCCCCACGGGGGTTTGGGGGGGCCGATCCCCCCCGACTGGGGGGTCCGGGGGCCAGCAGTCCCTCAGCAGGGGTTTCAGGGGTAGCGCCCCCGAAGCTAAAATAGATGTAAAATTGCCTTGTGAAAGTATAGTAATTTCTAGTCAATTTGGGCTGTTCATTAGGAAGATGATCTGACGATAGAACTTATGTTTAGTTTAGGGGATTTTTCCCTAGAAGGAAACCCCTCTCTTTGTATGAGGGAATTTTATTTGAGGCTGTGTAATAGATGTGTATTCTCCGAGTGAGAAGCAGAGAGGTGAGACTGTGAGAGAAAACAGAGGATATTACAATGGATCTGTTGTAGGTTGTGTCTCTTCATTTTGCTAGATAATAGAAAGGAAGGACTGGTTGTTCATAGTGGACATAGCCCAAACTGGGTGAACCACGTATATTTGTGTCTCTCTGGTTTTATTCATTTTCTGTGTTTATATTTATGCAATATTCTATGTGTTCCATTGCTCTGTAATACATAATTTTCTAACAATTCGAATTTTACTTCTCTATTTTAGATTAGGGATTGACTAAAAGAGGAATGTGTCCCGAAATGCTATTTATAGTAGTGCTATTTTTAGCACTTCTATTTTTAGCATTTCTTGTTGCTACTTTCAACACTAGTCAACAACCCAAAAAACCCTACAAGTTGAATTTTTTATTGTTTGCCAAAAACTTCAGAACGCGATAAATTTCACATATGGTGTCAAATTGAAGCGATTCAAGTGTCATTGAAATCAAAATGATGAGATATACGATTTGGCACTAGTTTCGAGTGATTTTGAGCACTTTGACTTTTTAGCATATTTTGGATCCCCTAGATCAGTGAAGGTTACAAGTTTGTAGGTTGCTTATTCCCCATTTCTAGTGTGTTATGTGGATGATTTCTTAACTATGGATGGGTCTATATATTTATATCCACATGGCATGGGTAGACATTTAGATCATTATTTTCAATCAACGATTTAATTTTGGTTTCTTGAAAGAGGACTAAACATCAACACTGGGACATGGAATCCAAGATTAAAATGGAGCTTATTAGTCTAGTTCAACACGGTGACTAGCACATGTATAGGGGACCTTTCTTCTTTCTAAGGAAATTTTAGGTCTTAATATTCGTAAGTGAGGTAATTTTCCATGCTTTTTCCAAAAAACAATTTTCCAATCTGCATGTTTTCTAGAAAATATTTATCCAAATTTTATAGTCTAAAATTATTTTAACTTAGAAACCACCAAATTTGATCATTTCTATATATATATATATTATATATATATATATATATATTAATTTATAATATAAATAAATAAAATAAATAAATTATAAAAATAAAAATAAAAAATAAATAAATAAAAATAAAAATTCCAAGCATTTTACGATTTGCACATTTTGGACTAGTAAGATTCGCCAAGGATTCTAAATTTTGAAATAAATTTCTATCCTTAAAAATTTTCCTGTTTATTTCTCCTACTTCAACATCATGATCCATGCTCAAACATGAGACTCTAGTATATGGTGATTGTACTTTTTCATGACAAGATTTGAGGAAAACAAATTTTTAAGGGGGTGGAATGTAGCATACATAGAGGGTTGATATAGGTTGCCTATGAAGATACCCTAGGGAAATAATACATGATTCCATTCAATGTAAAGTGGAGTGGTTTCCTACATTCTTATAGCGTTCAATTGTTTCATATCAAAGGAGATTTTGGAAAAAATCTAGTTTTCTGCTCTGTCAACGCCTCTATACCTGAATACAGCACGTGCATAGTCAAATACCCCCATAATACGAAAGTATCCAGCATGTTCACAGTCAATTATCCTCTTAATACTAGCATATTACCAGTCAAGTATCTAACATGTGCAGTCAATTATTGCCGTAATACGAATGCCTATTTTCTGGAACACACTGAAAGAGTCTAAATTCATCTAGAGTTAAAAACCTGATATCATTTACACCGCCAATTGTTTCTGTTTTCCCCATCGGTCTTGAGGATGATAATGGAAGCCATTATCCATCTCCGTCGTCTATCCATGAAAAGCCAGAGAAGGTCCCACTTGGCATGTTGCCTCTCATCTACATGTGGTCATCATTCATCAGCACATGTGCCAAATATATATGCGGGGGTCCAAGCGCCTCTACAATACATATGAAGCGGGCGCCTCTATCCTACAGTCAAGCGAGTGGCCATGGTGGTGGTGATTCATCCTAATGTCAGGTGGCTTGGCTGTCGACATCTGCGAGAGGTATTATATACTATTGACTTATGAATTTAGTAATGTCCAGAACAATCACTGTTGTCTAAGTCTACTTGCAAAGTCGCACTGAAAGTCTAGAAACGCTATAATATAATATCAATCCGTGAACTTTGTAATATTATTACTAATCGTGAATCTAGTACTTGGTAAGTCATATTGGTTATGAGAATGTTTCTAGAATTTTCAGGATGTTGTACAAAGTGTTTTTAGTTCTGCATAATCTATTTCCATTGCCAGCGGAAAGAACAAAAATGGGTGTACTTATATGTAACACATTTAAATGAAATTTATGCAGTAACCTTATTAATAAGGTTTAATAATAATAATTAACGTTTATTAATAATAAAAATGCTATTGTGATTTTTGGGGAAAAAATTCAATTTACTATAATATTTATAAATATTTTAATAATATCAATATTAATATTTATTAATAAGGTGGGTATAAATTAATGATGGTATCTTATAATGTGGGGCAATGATTAGAAAAACAACAATAAAATTTTTCAATTTATCATGATATTTATATCAAGATTTTTAATAATATCAATATTAA
>APFE030162240.1:18416-39581 GCA_000404065.3 Pinus taeda | reverse complement strand
CATACTTACACTGAGCAGGTGAGATGCATCGCACCCTCTGCACTGAGCAGTCTGTATGGTCAGTTTTGACCAGTTCTGAGCAGTTTTCTGTGGAGAACTTCTGGGAGATGATGTAATCAGCTGACCTTGTTCCTTTAGGGCATGAAACAACACTTTTAGGGACTCATAAGCCCTTGGTCTATGGACATATGTGATTGGGGTTGCAGTTCCCAAATATGTCTATAACAGGAATCATCATGGTGGAAGCAGGTTTTAGAACATAAATATATAAGTGCTCCTCGTCTCCAACTTTTTCATATTTAAGATTCCAAACAGGCCCTTCTCCCAAATATGGATGTTGTCTAAAAAAACTCTTCCCTTCATTCAATCTAGTACATCTAGAATCCCCAGGGGAGGGAAAGATATCAATATATTGGAAGATAGTATAATGGGTAACCCAAGTCTTTCTGATCTTCCAGATCTCCATCTTATCAAGACTTGGTTCCTTGGAAAAGGCATAATCCATATAGACCAAATATCATAATGGAATCAACACGATAACACATGGGAGGGTTGGAAAAAACCGGTGATTCCTCTCAATGGATTCTCCTTCTACAAACGCCTTAAGGGAGAAGCCCCAATCCTTTATAGACAACTTATTGATTTCAAATGGAATCCCAATGGAAAGGATTATTTAGTTAAAAGTGGATATGAAAAACTTCATGGAGATCAAGAAAATCAGCCTACCTATCCTCTTTAGAAAATTCTCTGGAAAAATGAAAGCCTCCCAGAAATCAAGTTTTTTACATGGACATTGTTTAAAGGGAAAATTCTCACTTCAGATAACTTAAAAAAGAGAGGCGTCCAATGACCCTCAATCTTCCCATTCTATTTAATAAATGAAACAATTCAACATCTTTTCTTATCATTTGAATTCTCAAAACGCTTCTGGCAAATTCTAGTGAATCACCTAAACATACAAGGGAATTCAAAACTTGATGTCTTAGAATTATTTGGAACATGGAAATCCAATTATCCTAACTCCCTAAAAAATAAAAATTTGATAAAACGATTATGGTCCAACCTCCCTTCATTCTTTTTTGGTTGCTATGGTTCGCCAAAAACAAGTTGGTGTTTCAAAACAAAATGCTAGGCAACAAAAAAATCATGTTTAAGGTCTGGAGTTTATGTACAAAGTTTATTTTCACAAAAGGAAACTAAAAAACTAACAACCACCTTCTTCAATCTGAGGAACAATTATAGTTTAGATTTTTTTGGACAACCTTCATTTTAACATGCATGTTCCAGCAAGAATTCAAATTACACTGCCCAACTGGAAGGTTAAATTAAAAGAAGAAGAATGCAATGCCTTTTTTAAAGAACACAATCGTCCATGTCTTTACTTTGATGGGGCCTCCAAATCTAACCATGTTTGTGTCGGAGCAATACTATAGTAATTGGGGATTCAACAATTCTTATTCAACACACAGTAAAGAATAGCATAACTGTCAATGTTGATTTGGCACAAATTGTCAATCGTGTTCAACATCACTTGAAAAACCTGGGTAATGTATCATACTTCCATGTTCTAAGAGCAAGCAATGGTAAATCAGATGCTTTGTCTAATAATGCATGTTGCAGATTACAAGGTGAAGCCAAGATTAACAGTGAAGTTTCCATCAAGATTATCCCCTAAATCTTATTCACCCCAAGCTACATAATTATATTTGCCTCAACACTTCAATACATCCTCCCAAGGTTCCAGAGTAATCTATGTTCATGAGAAAACGAGAAAAATTTCCACTGCACCTACTTGCTCGATGTTGAAAAGTGTAAATAGGTTTGGTTTTCATAATGACATGTGTAATTGTGACTTTTGTGCAATTGATGAAAAGAAGAAAAATAAAATTATTGTAATGCTTGTCTCATGGGTTTCATGAGCAAGGAATTTTACTTTAGTGATGGCTCCCATTGTGAGACTTTAGGATTTGTCATCTAGTCATAAAATCCATTTTGATTCTATGTCATGTATGAAGAACCCTTCTTGGGCATGTTACATTTTGTATGATTCATTAGATAAGTATGAAAACCCTCCAATACAAGCACAAGGCACTTCCCCTCAAGATGGATTCAAGAAAGATAACAACACCTCTCTAAATGATACATTGGCCCAGCTTGCATTCATGTCAACTTATTATAATGGAAAACAACTAAAATAGGGCACTTTGGATTCCATTTCAGAGTAGAATTTTAGAGAAGTAATTTGGTCAAGATCTGAAGCTAGGAAGAAAAGTAATCAAGGGAGCCTAATAACCAACGAGGAAGAAGGAAAGGAGAATAGACGCCTCTAGAGTTGTTTTGGGACTATTTTTGGGCCAACTTACCTCCACACATGCAAGATTGCAGACTTGTGTATTGCAGAAAGAAAGCCAAGATATTATAGTCACAATGAGAGAGGATTTCAAATGAAAGAAAAAGTCGAAGTGTCAAGAAGAATTCTCCTTCTAAAGCGAAGAAGATGTAAGGTAAAAAATGGTTAATATGTTAAGGGTCTATGAACTAGAACCAAGGAGTACAATACTGAACCAAGGGACCGAAATTTTGAAGAGTAACCATGAAGGAGGAAGAAGCAAATATTTGATCATTTTAGGAAGAATCTCATCAAGGAGGATTTGTGTCTTAGGCTTGGAGTGGAAAATAGGTCAAGGGTCTTGGTCTTGGTATTCGTTAGCTGAAATCTCTATAAGAAGATGAATTTGTGTAGGTTTTCCTCTCAAGTGGGAGAGGTTTTGGCCCTGGCGAATAGCCTACATTCTGTGTCTCTTGCCTCTTTATTATTTATGCATTGGTAATTGTTTGATGAAAGAAAAACACAATAATAATCTAATCTAAAAGATAAAAAGAATTCACAAGCAATTATCTCTCAAAGAAATCACCTAATACTTGATGCCTTAGTTTTCTCAACATATTATCAAAGCTAAGGTGACAAATTCAAGGAAGGGTGTTTTATCAATGGAAACTCAAGCATCAAATCTCAAGAAATGCATCAAAGAAAAGATCATCTTTAAGACAAGAACGACAAGGGAAGCATTATAACCCTAGATCGAAGAAGGAGTCTACAAAGAAGTCTTGGGATCATCATCAAGAAAAGAAGGCCAAGTTGAAGAGATCTACAAATCAAGGTCCTTACCATTGAAGACATCACCAAGAATTCATCATTGGTCTTCATCAAAGGATCTAAAGAGATCTCACTTTTTGTGGGATCAAGGATCACTCTTGAAGAAAACTAGCTTCATCAAGGAGAAGTTATCTACTCTCTATATAATCATCAACATCAAGGAAGCAACAAGGAGAAGGAGTGTCCTATCAAGTAAGTAAATTTATGTTCACATCTAAATCTATTAAAATGTCTTTTTGCAGGGAAAGCAACAAATTGGTTGGGGCTTCAAACTATCTTGCATGGAAGAAAATGACATATTTGAATCTCATTGAAAATGGGGTTATGGAACATGTCAAAGGATATATCACTAAACCAAGAAAGGAATATTATCAAACCCTTGTAAAGTATATGAAAGGCGAATTTAGGGCTCAAAGGATTCTCATAGAATCTATCAAGGATCCTCTCATCCCATATGTATCCAAACTTGAAAATTCAAAAGAAGTATATGAAAAACTAGTAGAGTTGTATTCCATAAGAACGGTTGGAGAATTCATCTCATTAAAGAAAAAACTCTACAAGTTGAATATGTCAAGGGAAGATGGAATAGCCTCATACTTTATGGTGATATCTAAAATCCCAAGATCTGGGAGAAGTCACGTCTGATAGAGAAATGATTTTAGTTGTATTAAACACACTACCAGAGGAGTGGGGTAACTTTACTTCAAGTATTTATGAGAAGAAAGTAGTTACTCCATTCCAGGATCTATGGCCATAGTGAAAGATTGAATAATCTAGACTAAAGGTAAAAAAAATCAAGCATATGTTGCAATGAAAAAAAGAAAGGGAAATTTTGGAAAGTTTGGTCCTCAAAAAAAGGAAAAAAAAACATGGCTAAAATACAATGTTATGGGTGTCAAGAATGTGGGCACTATAGGAGAGATTGTCCTAATCTTAAGAAGGACAATAGCAAAAGAGGAAGATAAGAAGCACACTTCAGTGAGGAAGTGGAATAAGTTGAAAATAAGAAATCCAAGAACAAGGAATTAATAGATCTCCAATATTGAGATAATCTTCCTCACCTAAGTTATTTTCAAGTTTCTAAGTCTTCTGTTGTAAGATATAGCTATCATGATTCACTAAATGGGATGCATCAAGGTATCATAGAAGCATTAAAATCAAGAGCTCAAGACATCATCACAGAGAAGCATGAAATATGGTTAGAATATATGGAAGTCAAGGATATAGCTCTTGGGAATCTCATTGGAAACATAAGTGGTGAGGTCATATAGTTCAAAAGGAAACATTTGTTGATGGGGATACTTTAGATCCTTAAAATTCTCTAATGGAATCTTCATTGAAAGGTTCACCGATCATGGGGAAAATCAAGTGTTTCATCAAGAATTCCAAACTTGTGTAATTCATGGGATGATGACATAAAAGTGAAGCATATCAAGGGATTGAAGTTCTTTCAATCAAGGAAGTTGTTTCAGGAAGCCTAGACGTCCCAAAAGAAAAATGAGGTATGTGTGCTTACATTTTATATTGTGGAAGTCGTGTCATATGGTTTTAGATATCATTAACCAATGCTCTATCTTAAGAGCATGATCAAAAGAAAGGATCTCCTCCCTCAAAGGGATGTGAGAATGCATGGGTCACACATTCACTAGATGAAACATAATATGTCATCATACGAAGTATGAGGTGGTTTACTATAATTGAGGAACTCTGATTGGAAGCTCTTGGGAATGAAATGTGTGATTAAAGGAAGGAAGAGATCATGGAATATGAAACCATGGTAAAGGAAATCAACATCCGAAAGACCAAGAAGATTTTACTAGGATATCTCCATGGAAGATATGAAGACTCTAATGGAGTCTGAACAAGAATCAATGAGCATGCTTCTCAAACAAACCAGTGGACTCATTTAGTTGTTACTGCATATTAATAAACATTTGATGAATTATAAATGTATCTATCTCTTGCAACAATACATTAGAGTTTACACAGACAATGTAATAGGATATAGTTCATATTTCGTATCAAAAGGAAGTATAAGCTAAAAGGATCCAGCCAAGGAATCTTGTTAATATCATCCATAAGCAATGTATCGAGGCATATAGCCATTTTTTTGGAAGGAATATAAGATAACCAGCCATCCATATATATATATATATATATAGAGAGAGAGAGAGAGAGAGAGAGAGAGATTTGTTTTAAATATTACATGACAACTGGACATGGAATAAATTATTCAGCCACTAAAAAGTAAATTATTATTATTATTATTTAGCTTTCAATTACCTAATCTCTCTATATAAAGTTGATGTAAAATTAAGATGGAAATTGAAGTATTTATTTAGGGTCAACATTGATTTTTTTTGTTATTACTAATTTTTATTTTGTTAATGTAAGTATTATTTTATTATTTCTAAATCTAACATTACGTGACAACATCTCCCTCATACTCAGTTTTTGGCACAACAAAATTTTCACCACAGATATTCACCCCCACTTTACCATGGATATTATTACCTCGAAAATAGGCTTTGTTACAATACCATGGGCCAATAACATGGCTTATCAATACCACATGCACATAAACCATAACTCATTTCACAATCAAAACATTTTATAATCATTTTATTTTAATTTAATTTAATAACATTTTTTTTTTTTTTTTTTTTTTTTTTTAATCTAAAAGAAAAAAGGTTATAATTACTTTTGAGATATATCTAAACTCTCTATCCTCACTACTACTAAAAATATTATGTGCATATTCAATTGAGATTAAACCAAGGTTTTAATCAAATTAAAAATGAGAATACACTTACATATAAAGATGTGAAATTTAGATAATATAAATAATATCATTAAGAACCAATACATATCAATTTTAACTAAGGATCTACCATGAGATGAGAGGAATCAATTCTCTTCACGTGCAAACCTTTCCTCAAGTTTTGCACTAAAAAAGAAGTTTGAATCTTCAGAGATGTGATCCCTCTCCTTGGTGGATCTAGAGTTAAGATAAATTTATGATGGTTATATCTACCTATGAAAATTATCCTTGCTTTTGACTAGAGAAAGAGTACTACCAGTTCCATTCCCCTAAACTTTTAACTTAAAGAGGAAGAGCCTCTTATAATGGAAAGTTTCACTAGGGAACTCCTAGGAGCATTTTGCTTTCCTTCATATCCTTTTCATAATAAGGCATGGTCTTTAAATGTTAAATTGAATTAGCTCCTTAGAGATCAACAACATTATATTTAAATCTCATATATTTTATATAAATTTTATAAGAAAGTTGGGGTTTTAATTTCCAAAAAAATTAGTGTTTTTTAATTAATTTTTTTTTTTAATGCATAACATTAATAATTTTTTTCATAGTAAATTTCTTAAAATATTTTAAATATAAAAGCTATCAAATGGGACTTGAGTTAATGGGAGTAAGAATTAACACTGTTGTAGCATTTTTTGGTTTTGATAAGATAGAATATTTAAAAAAAATGTTAAGTTAGGATATGGACATAACAATAATGAATAAAATGTTTAAAAAAAAATCTTGATGATGATGTCCATATCAAAGAAAATGTTAGGTTAAAAAATCAAGACAAAAAGAAAATGTTAGGTTAGAAAGAAAAGAAGACAAATAAACTTTGAAAATGAGCAAGTCTAAATGCCACTACTATTGTTTCTACAAAATAATGGTTGTGTGTAGCTTGTCATAAATGCCACAACCCAGATAGTCAAATAGTTTAATCTTGAATGCTTCATGCTTTAAATTTGATGTTATAGTCAGAGAATAAAGATCTGGCCAAACTGTTTAATCTTGGCAGATCAGTAGTTAGGTAGAGAATAATAAGGTGCTCATCAGTTTAATCTGAGCCCTTGGATGTTATAAGGTTAGAATTAGATAGTTTGCTTTTGTAAAATAAAAAGAAAGGAAAAGGGTTTGCTAGCTTAAATGCACCCATTAAGTGAAGAAAATATGATAAGATAAGCAAAGGGTAAGTAGAGAAAGGATGTAGAAGTATGCCGATTGATTGGACAAAATGTACATTTATCATGTTTTACTATATGTTTCTATATCCATGAGGCAATTACACAAAGCAAATGAAGGTCTATAAGATCAATTAATTAACTTCCCTCATCCCCATTCATCCCTATGTTTACTAATTTCCTCTTCCCACCTTCATACAATTCATATTCATTCATGTTCCATAAGAATCCATTTTCCTAAGGTTAAAATCCTTTTTACCTAGGAAAAGTGAAAACCCCATGTAAAATCCCTTTTAACCATGTTAAAATCCCTTTTTACCCAAAAAACCCACAAAAAGATGTTTACCCTAAGTATTAAGGCATATATGAAAAGCAAATAACTCATAAAAGGCATAATACTTAGTATATTTCCCTTTTCTGCGTGTATTTCCCATTTTCCGCTTATATTTTCATATTAACACTAACCTATAGTATTAAATCCCTAAAAGTCCCTTTTCCCATATATATTAACTCCCTTTATTAAATAACCCGAAACCTTAAGTTTTATTTTAAAACTATGTATTTTCATAACATATCGCAATATTGGCAGATCGCAACCTTTCAAAACAATAACCCCCCTCCATTGTGATCTCCGATTGCGATGGACCCGGACCCGACACAGATATATATCATAATTCAGACCCATTTCGCATCTGCCCCCATCGCAAGTCCCGGCTAAAGCAATAACCCTCCGCCATTGCGATCTCCGATATGCGATGAGAGCCCAGACTCGATGCAGTATTATCCATATTTTATTTTCACATCGCGTTCGGCCCCTATCGCATTCCTTTGCGATGGGCCTTCCCCCCGCAAAACTGCGATTGTGATATGTGATGAACCCGGACCCGATGGCATTTATCCGCCCGCATTCATATTATTTCAAGTCTACCATATCTGTTTTGCGAAGGTTTCCTTTGTTAAAATGTTTTTTACGATTTTAACGAAGAAACAACCTAAACCTTTGTTTAACTATAAAACCCCACTAATCTCAGTTTAACCCATAATAAAGCCCATTTCCGCCATGATTAACCGTTGGGCCCCTCCATTGCTCTTTCCTCTTCCCTCCGCGCTGCTCTTTTGCTCCATCACCATTCGATCAAATCCATGACCCTCAGTGATTATGGGTTGGCTCTCTGTACGAACATTACCCGCCCAAAAAGCGGTATTCCACTGGCCTCCCCTTGCTACATGTCAGGCTCAGATTATTTCGGGTGACCCCTCCCAAAACCGCCTGTGCTTCATAAGCAGTGTGAAGAAAACCAAAACCACCTCCCACATAACGACAAAGTGACCATTGTTCACTTTGCCCCATATTTCAAAAAGAAAGTCGTTTTCCCATTTAAACACAAAAAATCACCATTTTGCCTTTGTTTCGCCTGTTTTCACAGTAAACCCTCCATAAGCCTCTGTGACCAAATAAAACCATCATTTTTACCTTCCGAGTTCTGGACTCCTTCCAATATGCTTTCAAGCTCAGTAAAGCCATTGACGACCTTCTTTGTCATCCTTGTTTTTCTTAACAATTTATGTGTTTTGCAGGTAAAAACTTATGTTTCAGGCTTACAAATAAAAAGCCTGCATATAGTTTGAAGACAAATCTAAAGGGATTTACTGTTGAAAAACATAATAAAAACCTGAAATGCATAGTAAAGATAAAAAGGAACACAGTAAGGTTTAGTCAGCATGTTAAAGGATATTTACAAAGTTAAAAGAGTATCAGATGAAAGATCAAATGAAGAAATTCACCAGCGTAAAGGATATAAACAGATAGGTAGCTTAAAGGGGAAGAATATCAAACAGCACATTCAGCACAACCTGAATAAAAGGGATAGCAAGAATCAGTTCAACAGCTGCCCCTATCTTCTTGTATGAAGATCTTTCCTTTCCTAGAATAAATCTTAATTAGTTTTAGGATATTTCCTTAGTTTCATTATTGTATAAATAACTCTCTTCTCGAGTTGTTATGGGTTCGAAGTTGAAGGTTCATTATTCATTGCTTGTAAAGTCTTCACTGTTCATGCTACTTTGAACCTGGTTGTACCTTTGAAGGAAGCTTTTGTAGACACTTGATGTACTCATTTTTTCTGGAACCTTAATACAAAGCAGAGGATTATGAATTTGGTTTTACATAGTTTGTGTTATCCTGTAAGTTTTTCCAGTTATCAATCATTATCTTTTTCTTCATATGCTTATGACTTATAGAGATATCTAGGTAGGAATAATTGTGTCTCAATTTATTCCTATAAGCTCCTGAAGTGATCATCTATTAAGAGAATGGATTAATGAACTGTCTGTTTAGCTAATCCCCTCTAATCAATAAATCATCAGCATCTTGTGTAAGCTTAAGTATATTGCCTTAAATATTTGGAACGTAGTTCAGAAGGTTTTCACACTTATGATTGTTCTGTTTTACAGTTTGGAAACTGTGATAATCATATTATTTTCTATGTTCCTCTCACCACTAATTTTGATCTATATCACTGTGTAAATCTTTATAGCATCCCTTTGCTGAGATATTAATATAACCCAAAGGATTAAGCATTTCAATTCTACATCATTCTTCATTCATTGGTCTTCCAAAACTAATCCAAAAACCCCAAAACAATTATTTTAGATGCTCTCGGATTGGTAGCTGACCTACTACTATCTCAGAGGTTCAACAAATACCATGGTTCAAATTCCCTAAGATAATATGTTTATCCTTCTCAATTCAGTATGCCTTGAAAGAGGGTCATTAATTAATGGAAATCATGTTGTTTATTAAATTAAGTTAGAGATCGCACAATAATAATCATGACATGATATACAACTTCTTCATAAATTGTGGATGTTATAAGGAGAGCTTCAGCGTAAATCACATAAGAAAGACTTTTGTCGACGCGTTTCGAACCAACTAGTGTGGTTCATCATCAGGACGAGTTGAAGAATTAATATTACATCAATGGTAATATACCTCTAATATAGAATTCTTGTATATTTTTAGTTTTTAATTTATTAAATAAATAATTATTGTTTTTGAAATTATTTCATCATTATTTTCGGAATCGGGTTTTATAAGAACCTTAGTAATATTTTATTAATAACCGAATGTTATTTAATTAAATAAATTACCTTTCATCATAACTAATTTTAATAAATTACTATTAATTATAACTAAGTTTTACTAATTCCTAGAAATAGATTATTATATTATTAATTTTAATATTATTAAAATAAAAATAATAATATAAGTTCTTCAAAACGAAATCATTCTACTAATAATTAATTTATAATAACCATTAATATTAATTTTTTAATATTTAATTAAATAAATTGCATAAGATTCTATTCACAATACCTAATTTTACTAATTTCGAGAAATATGATATTGTATTATCAATTTTAATATTAATAATAATATTAAATCTATTAAGATAGGTTGGACTGGGTCCTAGGGTCAAAAATAACCGTTATATAGCCGTTGGAGTCTCTGCTCAGTCTATTTAACCTGCTAGGCCTGATCTGTTTCTTCAACTCGTCCTGATGATGAACCACACTAGTTGGTTCGAAACGCGTCGACAAAAGTCTTTCTTATGTGATTTACGCTGAAGCTCTCCTTATAACTATGACAAATCACA
Source organism: Pinus taeda (assembly GCA_000404065.3). Classification (NCBI taxonomy): domain Eukaryota; kingdom Viridiplantae; phylum Streptophyta; class Pinopsida; order Pinales; family Pinaceae; genus Pinus; species Pinus taeda. Next base: position 28,787 of record APFE030162240.1, on the reverse strand, counting down.
GAAGTCTCAATTCTACAAATTGTGGATGCTCAAGAATAAAAATAAAATAAAATAGGCACCTAATGTTACAATGCAAATATCAATGAAAACAACTGCTAAATAGTAGCTAGTCTGTGTGGCTTAATTTAAATATAGTTAAATTAAAAAATTGTATTTTTAATTTAAAAACAAAATTAAATAATTGTGAAAATATTATAGTTAAAGAAAACAAATTTTTATTTAAAATATATATAATTAATTGTAATTTAACCTGAGGGGATATAAATGAGTAATATAATGGTAGCATCATGTAACTACATGAATTTCTAAGTTTACCACAAAGGATCTTTAGTTCGGTAAATATTATGCCTCTTTGATTTACCAAACAAATAGATTCACTTGTAATTAATTTAAATAATCAATAATTAAAGATTATGTCCATTTGGTATTCAATAGAGTCTGTATCTTCAAAATTTCTTTAGACACAATTAGTTGGTTTTCTTTCTCTTTGTAAATAAAAGAATGTGCCATGATGTTCCAACTTGTCCCAACAAAAATTGTTGATTGGAACTTAGAGAGAAGAAAGGGTCGAAGGAGGAAGGGTAGAGGGGTCTAGAATCAATAGAGGTTAGAATGCATATGACAAGGAAGAAGAGAAACTTAGATAGAATTCAAGCATCACGTAAATATACCAATACAATAGCTATAGGAAAATAAAATCTTCTATTGTATTAATACAACGATAATAGATAGTGAAATTACTTTTTACTATTTTTTTAATCGAAACATTAGAAAAAATTAATTTGAAAATTTGAATTCTCAAACAAATAATATTTTCATATTATTATTCAGGGGATGCATCAATACCAATTTAATAGCCATGAAAAAGTCACAACGCAACACTTTGATGACCAAAAAGGAGCAATAATTGATTTTTATTATCATCGTGTCGTGAAAATGAACCACACTTGTTGATTCGAAACGCGTCGACCCAAATCTTCAATATAACTTCTTCCGGAAAAACTGTTTATACATTATTATTAAAATAGTTAATTACCATTATTGAAATGGTTAATGGAAAAAGTGGAAAAAATTAGGAAATGATAACTATTAATAGAAAACTAATGAACTACTATTTTGGTTTGTTTTAAGCATAATAATTGAAAATTATATAAAAAAAAAAATAATAATAATAATAATCAAAACATGGCAATGGAAAGCGTATTAATGTGAATTTGAACTTTTAAACAAATAATAATTTTATATTGTTATTTAAGGGGATGTGTGCACGCCAATTTTATAGCCATGGGAAAGGCACAATGAAGATAACCATTAATAATAATGAAAAATTCAAACAAGATTTGATTTGTTTTAAATGAATAGGGAATCATGTTCCATTCAAAGATAATTTTTATTGTTGTAAAGATTTTGCTCGTCTTTTTTGCTCACAACTTTAATATAAATTAATTAATTATATAATACAGAGTCCAAAGTAATTTGCAATAGCATGTTAAATTTGATATCCAATCAAATCAAATCAAATTATTTTTAAAAATTAATTAATTTTAGTTTATAAAGTTAAACGATATAAATATTGCATTGGATTTTTGGTCAAAGTCAAATTATTATAGTTTGACCAAAAACTCAATGCAATATCTATTGTCTGTAGCAGAGATAATAATATCTACAAATAAAAATAATAAATAGATTTAAAAATGATGAACATATGATCCAAAATATTAATAAATTAAAGTTGATACATATAAAAATACTATTTCGAAAAAGAAGGAGAAAGAAGACAAACATGTGACGAGTATTATTAAAAGGAATTAAACCATTATACTTTTTTCGTAAGATCTATTACTTTCAAAAGCATAGATATACATCCATATTTATCACAACTTGTTTGTCACTTAAGAAACTAGATCAATAACATAAGCACACAAATTTCTAATTGTTCATATTGTTCTCTACTTGAGAGTCTGATAACCAAAAAATTGAACAATGTATAACATAGAAAACTAGAGCTAAACTAAATAACATAGAAAAACAACTTGAAATCGAAATGTTATTGCACATAAGTGCCTTGTTGATCTTCATTTCATAGGGATGTCCTCAGAGACTTATGGTTGTGGCTCTCTCTTGGAATTGGACAAAGAAAGGTCCATGTTTGTTAGGTTCTTAGCTAGTAGTGTGACCTTTCTGTTTCATTTTCCCCCTTTGTTATCACTTAGGGAAAACCCTGGCTACAGGAAAAAACCTAAGGTAACCTCAGAACCTCTTTTAGGTTGAAAGTTGGCCCTTCAACTCAAAGAGGGATCTATCCGTAAAAATCAACTACTATGTGATCACTATAATAGAAGGTTTCACAATTGAGTTCGGTGGCTAGATTTAAATCATAGGATGAAATTGGTTGGGCAGTTTACAAAACATACCATTGCACATGGAGTCCAGTTCTAAGCAAGTAAAGACATATCTAATGAGCAAGCTATAAAAAGCATGATAGCAGCAAATCCTTTAACTGTTTGAAAAATTGGAAGAAAGAGAAACTGGAATGAAACAAAGTTTATAACTGACATAGACAACAAATACTAATGGCTAATAAATACAAGAAAGGAGCATAAATAAAATCCAATCTTAGATACTAACATTTTCATACATGAGAGGAAGTTTGCATAACGAAGAGAAAACTGACACAGAGCTACAACACATGAGTTTCCTACAAAATGCTCATCATTAAAAACATGAATATATTCAAGATTGCTCAAATATACTAGAACGCAAATATGTTTTTCAATAAAATTCCAACATTTCCTTCTTCTACTGAAATTGTCTTTATAGAAAACATTGCAAAACTAAAACAAGTTTCTAGCAAAACTTAATTACAAAATTAAAAAAAAATAATGTACTTTATCAAATACATGCATATAGTAAACTTCATAATCATATATTCATCTAAATATCATGTTGTTGCTAGAGTCATGTTTGGAGATAAGGATCAGAAGGTCGAATTTGGTTAGGTGACATCCAAGTCAACAACTTCCCATGAGCTTTTTGCTCACGAAATCCTGAATAATAGGGTCCAACGATCCCTTATAAAATGAAAAATCGTCATAGATGTTAGAAAACTGAGAGAGGTTTTTCTAAACAGGTCCGTTTTGGACAAAAACTTATTTTGGTTTTGTAAAAGTCGTTCTCATTTGTTCGAGATATGATTTTGAAAACAATTACTAAAACAACATTGCAAAATCCAGAAAAAAAAAAAAAAAAAAAAAAAAAAAAAAAAAAAAAAAATTATATAATAATAATAATATAATAATAATAAATAAATAAATAAAAATAATAATTAAATTAAATTATATATATCTATATATATATAATATATATATATATATATATATATATTATATATATATATATATATATATATATATATATATATATATATATATATATATATATATATTAAATATACCTTTGAATATTCCAAACCGTAACACTTGTTAGAAAAATGAGAGAGGTTTTTCTAAAGGGGTCTGTTTTTACAAAAACCTCTTTCGATTTCATAAAATTCGTTTTCATTTTTCTGGAAAGTGTTCCCGAAATCATTGTGTTGTATAGGAAAAATAAAATCTTTTAACTCGCCATTTTTACAGAAAAACGTTGATAAGCTCGTTGTCATCGTATTCCTGTTAATTATTTTTCTGCAGGTGATAAATGTTGATAACCCCATTGTCAACGCATTGTTCTGAATAAAAACTATGAAACCATCAATAAGCTGAAAATCTCATTGACAACGATTTCTCTGTTTATTACAAATAAAATGTTGACACTGTGACTGTCAACATTTTTTGATTTTATTTTTTTTTAAATCATAGTTAATGTGATAACACACCTTCTTCAGTAGCTCTTCCATGCATATGATTAACTCTTGTTGAGAGTCTTCCTTGTCTCTGAGAACTCTCCAATTAAATTTGTTATATGTTGGTACAAGTTGACAATTTTCGTGTAGGAGGTTGTCCCGGCCATGATATAATTCCCAATGTCTGGTATCCAATCTCGTATATCTTGTTCTACATGCCTAAAAAGAAGGAACCTTTGATATTGCATGAATTGTTCAGCCACGTCAGAGATGGCTCTATGAACAATTGTAAGGATTATATTCTTGTAGCATTCCATTAATGTTCTGGTTATTGCTTGAGCTTGAATGCCACAAGTGGAGGGAGGCCTAAGGTCAAAGGGAGGGAGAGACCAAGACATCCTTGCCTACCACTATGGTGTAATCCATATGATCTTTATCTAACCATACTTAAGAGAAAAATATTGGGGATGGTAGGACTAGGAAATAAAGCCTTTCAATTAAACATAGAGGAAAGGGAGATAAATAATAAGAAAAGTCGATGGAGAATGATGAGTGACAAGCAAGGGAGGAAAAAAAATAAAATAAAATAAATAAAATAAATTAAATATTATATATATATATATATATAATTATATATATATAAGACAACAGGAATGCAGAGGAGAATAACAGGAGAGGGAAGAGATGAAAAACCAAGGATGAGAGAGGAGTCAGAAGGGGAGATCCTGGAGGGGGAACCAAGGGAGCACTGAAAGAGACAAAGAGAGAGAGAGGGGAAAGAAAATGAGAGATATAGGATAACAATGATAGAGGCTTAGAGTTAGCCGAATGGAAAAATCAAACCCCTTAGAAAAAGTAAACCCAGTGAGGGAACGAAAACTTAGAAGCCTACAAAATCTAAGATGGAACTTAAGCCATTGATAAGAGAATCTAGAACATAAACATAACTCCCAATTGGAATAACAGAGGATCCAAAACTACAAAATATGGAGGCTTTGAGAGATTACTTTGGAGCTAGAGATTGTTGTCAAAAAAACTTCCTCCAAGGATAAAGATGAAACTCTTAAGCCTCAACAATTCCATGAAATAATCCTGCAAATCCAACAATTCCAATTTTGTTCTTTGATTTACATGGCTAGTTGGTTAAATGCATCTGGAGGCTTTCATTCTTTACCAACTAGTCTTTATCTTGCCTCCCCTCAGCATAAATTACCTGGCCCTTCCCCTTAACTCCCATAATGAGTGGCAACCTTCCTTCGCATTACAAAAATTAGGTCGAATGTACCTTCTCCAATCCCTGCACAAACTAAATGTTTTGCAATACAAACTCTTTCGAATTGCCTCACTCCACTCTATTCATGCAACATACGTGTGTGCATGCATGCTAGTAGGTGCAGGGCAACTTGTCTTCCCTTCCATTTACCTTGGCTCTCATCCTAATCTCGAGTGAGACACCTTGTCTCTACACCCTCTGTGGATATTGTAATCATGTTCTATTATTTCTTGAAAAATCTCCCTAAGTTGTTCTAAAATTGATTGATTTCAGATGGAATTTGAAACTTCTCTGGCATAATTCAAACTTGTATTAGCTAGTTCATCTACTAAATTCTTATCATTGTTAATTAAAATATGTAAGGGGGTGGGGGTAGTGATTTTGGCTAATTGCTCTACTATTGTCTCTAGCAGCTAGTAGCCTCTAGATGTTGGTGAGTTTTGTTGGGTTGGAGCCACTTTGGATAAGCATAGTGATAATGGTTTTAATGTCCCCTTCTATCATGAGTTTTTGAAGATTTAGCCTATATATTATTGTTAATCCATGTTCTACTACATATAGTTTTGTTGCATTATTGGCGTCATTACCCATTTCCCCTGCATGTATATGAATTATCTTTCCTTTTTAATTTCTAAACACCACTACAAGGAAAATACCTTCTAGCAGAGGTTATAACAGAGGTTTTTAGTGTTATAAAATTGGAAAAAATTGTAAAAAAAAAACATCCACTAAAACATTCATTTGGGATAGCAGATGTTTTAGCAAATGTTTTAATAGAACTTCATCACAAATAAAAAAAATTGGGTAGCTGGAGGTTCTAGCTGATATTTTTTTTTTGGCCATGCGCTTAATGGAACAAGTAGCACCGGTGCACTACATATATAAAAGCATTGTGCGACATACATAACTAAAAGCAACAAGGCATTGAATGTAAAGAATATTGGTGCATAATATATACCGTACCAATACTAAGAGATAAAAAAACCTGGGGCATTCTTGTAAGGAACGACATCGGGCACAAAAAAAATAGTTGTTGCACCAGTTTGTTTGTTTGTTTTGTTTTTGTTTTTTGCTTTTTGCTTTTTGTTTTTTGTTTTTTTTTTGTTTTTTTGTTTTTTTTGTTTTTTTGTTTTTGTTTTTTTTTGTTTTTTGTTTTGTTTTGTTTTGTTTTTTTTAAACTTGAAGCATCAATGTGTATCATTTTTATAAACGCCCTAGTGTGTTAGTTATACAAAAGGACTAGTGTTGTTAGTTTTTATAATACACCAGGATGGAAATAATATTTTGTAGGACAAAGTAGTTAGTTATATGAAAACACTAGTGCGTTAAGAATTGCAATGCACTGGGGCGTTAATCTCAAACAAGACCAGTGCTTGAAGAGATAAACGCATCAATGCTATCGTTTTCTTAAAAGGAATCAGGCATGTAAAAAAATGTCGTCACGGTGCTTTTATATAACATAACACACTAGTGTGTTTTCATGTTATAGATACACCGATTTTTTAATGAGATTTCTCTTTTTTTTGGAAACATCGACCTTTGACAATGCAATTATTGTAATTTTATAAATTTGTTATTCATCCAAAAATCGACATATATCTTATAACAATATTCATATAAATTAAAATTTTATTAGTGCATTTGTATATGATGTTTGGATTACTTTGTTATATTATTAGATATTGCATCTCTTCATTATAATATTTAATCAATGGTGTAACATTTCACAGGGACATTGGATAACACGATAGAATAAATTAAAATGAATTTTACTATATATCAATAAGAGGCTCTTTGTCATACAAAATGGGATTGTTATTTCTAACCCCTTGTCTTTCAATTGGGACACTATGTTCATTACATTAAATTAAATATCTGATTTTCACAGATAATTATTTCAAAAAATACAATAGGGTGCATTGATATCCAAATCGATCATCATTCTTCACTGAAATTGTTGTAAGTGCTCGAGCTACTACCATGATTTGGGTTATTTGGAGGAATTTTTTTTTCATTGCATCGATTGTTTTCATCTTCTTGATCTTGCAGTTGCATCTGAAAACATAAAAATAAAGTGGAATGAGTGTATCTACATTGGTGAGAATATGAAAATTGAAATAAATAATATACATCGATGTAACTCGATTAGCAATGTACCATGGCAAGAAGTGGCTCATAAATTGTGCACATGGTTTCAAAACCAAGTCTCGTGCCTTGTTGCAACAAGTCTTCTGTTAACATAGTTCCATACTTTGTTTCCTGCATGTTTTAAACCCCATTATAAATCATAGATTTAATATAAATTACTTTTTTATTCTATTAATTATAAATTCAGAGAAGTAAAACAACATACATACTTACAATTCCACAATTAATTTTTGATATTGATGCAGGAGCATTCAGCCAAAGGGAAATTATTATAAATAATAGACATAGGGGGTCATGCATTTGTAAGTCAGTTTAATATCTAGGCTTTTAAGTGTGATTTAATTAGATATTCTCAAAATAAATAAATAAAATTAGAGAGAGATTTTAGGTATAAAAGGAATGGATGTGGATCATTAAGAGATAAGAAAGCTTTTCTATTTTAGAGCATGGAAAAAGATGGAATAAAGCCTCAAGATGCTTTTTCCATATGTATGCATTGCATGTAGAGTTTTAGAGCTTTTAGTTGAGTGATTTTAGGATTTTTTAGATCATGCTAAGTTTTATAAATTATGAAGCCTCAAAGGCATTGAAGATCACAGTGAGAGAGTGAGAGGCTTCTGCTTGGATGCCTTCGGCAGTTTGTAAAGGACCATTAATTTTGAATATTCGGCCAAGACTAAAGTTGTAAGTAATTTTATGTGTTTAAGATTTTATATAATTGCTGATTGATCGCAATATGTATTCCTGTAAAATTGTACATATGTGATTGAGATATATAAGTGCCGCGAGTCCTTCTGTTTGTAGTCAAAATTCATTTAATTAAGTGGAATTGTAGCTGGCGTAAATATTACAGTCGTGAACCTCAACGGATCCAACACATATTGGCGCAAATCTCTTGTTAATCGGGTTGGAAGTCATGCAATGTTTTAGTAATCCTGCAGTTTAACATACACGTAATTATTTTGCGTGTGGAATACAATTAACTATGTATTGAACTTCTGGGCGACAGTGAGAATGAAGTTCAAATCCAGGCCATCATAGTTTTGAGTTGATGGCTTGTTTCTTGGCCTGATAAACAATATACAGTAGGAGAACCTGCAGATAATGAATTTATGAAATGTGAACAGGGACTGTCAAAAGGATTGTATACAAGAGCAATCCAGCTGAGCGTGGTTGGTCATAACGATAACGGATGGAATAGTTATGTGATCTCCAATGTTTAATGACAAACTATGAATGCCTTTCCTGTGGTTAAAACCTACGACCCAACTCGCAATAGCGTAATAGTTTATTCCATAGCCATGGAGAATTGATTTTTAATGAGTGTAAATCTCTGTTATGTTTACACACTCCTATTTTAAGAGGGAAACGATTCAAAATATCCCTGTCGCATATCATTCTTGCACACTACGAGGCATGCCATCCTGTGTCAAGTAACCAGAATTCCATGCAGTTGTGATTGCCCTCAAAACCGATACATTTATCATAGTTCCATGCAATTGAGATTGCCCTCAAACTCCATTATTTTCTACATTAATATCACGGAATTCCGTTCTCCGTTCGTTTATATATGTATCTGGAAATCAAAACCTTTTTATGGGAAAATATATATAAACCGTAAGTCCTAATACGGCTGTTGCAGAATACTCATGTACCATTCCAATCCATAGGCCTTCCCAACCAAACTACTCCAGGTTTCGACTTTCAATTGCTTGTTTAAAGAAATCACTACTAATACTAATAACCTCGTCGGGCATTTGGCGTTCTTTCATTCGAATGTACTCTTGTCAAAGCTCTTTGTTGGAGGGCTTTCTTTACATACAAACAGAAAAGTTTTAAGAGATGCATTTTCACTCTATGGGCAAGTCCTCGAAGCTAGTGTGATAGTCGATTGTGATAATGGACAGTCAAAGGGGTTTGGGTTTGTGCAATTTGCTTCAGAAATGGAAAGTATAATCTTTAGTGCATGGATGTTTAACAACGTTTGGAAATCAATATAAGGAAACAGGAAGAGGCGCATTTGAATTTTGAGAAGTCCGATTTTAAAAGATCCTGGTTTTGCAGGCCTAGCTTGCATCAGGTATGCCAAAATATACTCACAACCCTTATTTAAACCAATACCAATCAATTCTTCTTGTGGCTCTTCTTTGTATGTTAGAACCTATTTGAAGACATTTGAGGATGGTGGCTATAAACAACTTAAAATATACAAAAATGAAACCTTGCGTTGTTATAAGAAAATATTAATAATTACTCACAAACTTTAAAATCAACCATTTTCTTCCTTGTAGTCCTATTTTATGTGTTGAATGAGTTCCATCTTGTTTTCTTTTCTGCAAGAAAATACTTGAAAATTAATATTTAATGCTAAATTATTTTTTTATATGTGCAAATTCAATCATGATTACATACATTTGAAGTACGTTATTGTTGAGATGGCTCCTCTTGTGATGTCCATTTCTTTGACCATCTCCTTATACATTTTTTTGGACATTCCTACTTGCATGTTTTGCATATCAGCATGTTGATCATTTAGGATTTTCATAATCCTCCTAAAAACTAATAAATTATTTTTATAATGATATAAAAAAAAGTAAATATAACAAAATCAATATTAATATATGAATGGTTTGTAGTAATATATACATATAATACTAGAAAATCATTTTATACAGTTAGGAATATTACATTTTGAATGATTTTTTTGTTGTTGTATGTTTTTGCTATTGCAAGTCTGACATGTCTCATTAACCATTACTTTGGAAAAGCTTCCTTTAGTTTAGATATAATTTGGTTTTTAGAATAATTGAGTTCATTTTTGTATTGTAAGTGGAAAGTACATCTATACGTTCATTCCACTAGATCCCTCATAGATCTGTTAAAAAATTCCTCCCCTTTCATTAACCTCCACCGCCACTCAAGATGAGCTAAGGACAAATTCATCATCATTTATATGTACTATAATTTTTCTTTTCTTAGAACGACATTGATCTTTTCCTTTGTTGTTTCTCCCTGTAGAAAATTAAACATATATGAATTAATAGAATTGTTTGAAACATGTTATCTAATATTCTTAAGTATATTAAAAAAAAAAAAAAAAACTCATATT
>APFE030162240.1:0-18363 GCA_000404065.3 Pinus taeda | reverse complement strand
AAAACTCATATTGAATAATATTTTTTCATTCACTTGATTCATCATTCTACAATTTTTCTATTAGGCTTTTATGTTTTTTCTGCACTTAAATTAGAAATAATCTTATTGATCTTGTTCATTTTGTGGCTTTGCATGACACACATCAACCAATATATATTAGTTAAACGTACATATAGTTCAAACATATTAATTTTGTAAAGAAATTACAAAGAACTTTCTTTCTCTACTTTTTTTAATGTGTTATTATTGTGTCGATCAATATTTTTGTTACTTGAGACCTTATAAGACATTTTTTTATCAATATACAACCTACACCATTCAGTGCAAAAGACATTAAATATATTTTACGAATAAATCAAATAATTTTTAGCCAAAAAAGCTCTGGTAACCAGTGTGTTTATTTGAATAAATGCACCAGTGCGTTTAGAACATTAAATGCACCAGGCGTTTAATTATTTAGCATCGTCATGGAAAATTAATTTTAAATTATTATGGTGCGATTTGTAAAGATAAACACACTGAAATGATTAACGGTGCTATTTGGAAGAGGCGGGCCGATGTTTTTTTGTTTTTGTTTTTGTTTTTGTTTTTTGTTTTTTTGTTTTTGTTTGTTTGTTTGTTTGTTTTGTTGTTGTTGTTGTTGTTGTTGTTTTTTTTTTTTTTGAATTGGTCTACTCCTATATTGATAAAAAAAAATTACAGAGAGGTCGCAACCTCGATATGTCTAGCCCAGAGATGCGGCATGCTCACATTACAAAGCCAGACACTGTCCAAAAAACCTATTGAAGACCAGCCAGAAGGGTTTCTGGGAACATGACCAAGACAAACACCATTATCACGACTAAAACTGAAGACTGACCCGTGGAAATTCCACAACCAAAACAAGATGACTGGGCTCAGGCAAGAAACCAGAAAGGCACTGCCTAGAACAAAAATGAAGTCAGACCAAAACATATTGCCGGAACAATGCCACCCACGCAGGGGAAACCGACGTTTGGACATTGGAACCAAGGACTGAGCTTGAGAACTATTTAGCATATCATGGCGGTAAAACGGGAGGAAATTGAGCACCTTCGAGCCACTGAAAGGCAAAAGCCATAGAACGCAAACTTGGTTAGACTTCATGAGAGGAGGTGGGATACTCTTCAATGATGCGACAACCATAATTATAGAGGTCTTCCTCCTCGGAGGGATGGTCCTCTTCGCTTGAAGAACCACCACCAAAAGGGACGCTCGGACCAGCCTGATTATCCTTGACTTGGGTTGCGATGCATTTACTTGGAGCCGGAGCCTTGCTTTGCTTGTTATCGAATTGAGTAGTGCCATTTCTGTCTTCCGCCCTCATCTCCAGAGTCGCCCTAGAGGTCACGACATCTTGATTAGATATAACCTCACTAAGCTCGATGGTGACAGAGGCTAAAAAAGAGACATTGCTGAGAGAACAGGGGAACTGAAGATGAGCTATGTTAGGAGGAGAATTGAGAGAGCGCGCAACCAAATTGAACTGCCCATGGCCCTGTCCACGACCACTCCTGGTAACCAAATAACGGTCAGAGCAGAAGTCCGAGGAGAATGACGAGGGTTCCGTCGTGGAGGAGGAGGCTTGGTGGTTAACTTGCCCCCGGGAGCTTCCCCTCCTGCAACTCATTCTCTGGCGCAGTTTGGGCATAGCGGGAAGAGCAGGAGGTTCGGAAATGACTGCAATATAGAGGAGGCAGATGGGGACTAAGAGTAGCGGAGCTTCAGCACCCAAAGGGGCAGTGGGAGGGGCAGAGGACGAGTTGTTATTACAAACGAAGAAATGGCGGAGAGGTACCTGAAGGGCAAGCAGTAATTCCACCCAGCGATCCAAAGCCCAACGGTTCCTAGGCCTGGTCCGGGAACTTAGCTCTACATCAGAGAAGGAATGACACAAGTGCAGTGGCGGAGCACAAGTGAAACCGGGAAGGGGAGACATGATTGAAGAATGAATCGGCAGATAGGGAGGGACAGGTTACGTTAATGCAGCATTAAAAATTGTAAATGCGCAAGGCCGTGTGACGGTGGTGATGAGCCACGCGCCAACCCCTATAGCCGCCCACGTATCATTCGAGCAATTAAACACCCGGATCCGAGAGCGGGCCGATGTGTTATATTACACCGAGAACAACGATTAATAGATGAGACAAAATAGACAGTGTTATAATATAAGATGCATTGTATTACACAGGGAGCACGAGTGCATTATATTACATAGAGTGCACCACAAAGCATATAGTCATTTAAAAAAAAACAGAGAGGGTCGACATAGTTTGGATTTAATTCAATAATTGATTCCCCTACTTTACATGCCAAACACCTTATATATAGTAAGTACACAAACCTACTAAATCTAAAATGCTTAAACCCCAAGGTGAAATTTTGCAGGAACAGTAGGGTTTTAAGGTAGGTATTGAATTTTTTTGTTTTTTGTCTAAATTTTAATTAAATTTAAATAAGAAAGCGGATCATAAAAAAATTGATTAGTAAAATCTATAGTACTTTTTTTTATTATACAGGGTTTTTATTTTTATTTGTTTTCTGAATTGTGAATAAATCTAACAGAAATTGTAAAATATTTTAACAATAAAATTTAGGATTTTTACTACCCAAGGTTTTGAGTGAATCACCATACCTTTCAACTTCTGATCTTTCGGCATATCCAAAATATTTTGTAGCTCCAAAGTGCTCCCAGTATGTCTTTCTTGCAAATGATCTCTCTTTTAATTAAACCCTAGCATAAATTGTAAAAATTTTTATTAGTAAAATAAACAATAAATTTTAAATTTTTTACTATGCAGGCTTTTTTAGTGAATCACCATACCTTTCATCTTCTGATCTTCTGAATAGTTATGTTGCTCCAAATTATTTTGTTGTTGCATAGTGATACTAGTCTGTCTCTCTTGCAAATAACTCACATGAAATTTTGGGTAAAATAATGAAGTGGTGAATAATTTTTTATTATTTAAAAGACTTTATGAAATTATATTTCAAAAAATAAATCCCACTCGTTTTTTAGTTTTAAAAAAGAAAAGAAAAAAATTGTGGTTTTTTTCCTCTAATTTCTCTACACATCAGTGTGTTCGATAATCGAGTGACCAGTGTGCACCGACATTGTTCGGGCGCCGAATTTTTTCAATGCACTGACATGATACAATTATTATTATTATTTTTCAAAATCCTGAGCGATTAATTTTTTAACACAACAGTGTGGTTTCTATTTCAAAGCATCGGTGCTCTAATTGTTATAAACGCATTGATTCGGCTGAATTCATTTTTATTTTTTAACATTGGGAAAGAGGTGCGTAGCAGTATTGTTTTTTTAAAGCATCAGGCGTTTTTTAGAAGAAGAACTGATATAATTATATTATATATATATATATATATTATATATAAATATATATATATTTATATATATATATATATATATATATATGGATGTCGGGAAACCGGTGCGAGTATTATTTGAACGCCTTGGTGTTGCTAATTTTTTAAATGCATAAGTGTGCTTTGTTCTTATAAGCGCACTGGCTGGGTTTAAAAGTTATTTGAAATTTTAATTTCACATAAAATAGCATATTAATCTCAAATTATCTTTTAGAATGCATCCACATGAATTACAGTAGTTAATTGTATACAATTCCCGCTTAAAGTCATCTTATTCTTGAAAAAAGATTGAAAACTACATTGAAATTCAAATTATGCTTATATGGTTGTCGAGATTAATTTTGGATATGCACTCAAGTTTTTATTTATGATTTTTCTCAAATTCAGGGGCAAAATCTCAATAATATCAAATGGACAATTCTTCAAATTCCAACTCATTCCATATTGTTAATCAAAGTCCTTTACATAATTCTCCATTTCCATCTCCAGTAAGTTCATATTTTATTTATATTTTAATTATCTAATTGATTTTTTTTTTAATCCATGACAATTTGAACAAAAATGTGTCCAAATTTGCAAGAACCTGATTCAGAGTTGAGTTCAAATGCAAAAAAAATTCCTCCATTTAAAAAATGTTGGAAGTTCTTATTAGGAGAAACATATCGAAAGCAGTTAGTAGATGAAAATGGACAACCTCTTCACCTTACCAATTAGAACATGGCATCTTCTATCCGCAATCATGGATCAACGATGGTAATAATTGTTTGGTATAATGTAATTTCAACAAACCAATTGCATTGACGTGCTTACTAATATCATTGATATTGTATTAATGACATTCCATATTTTTTGAAATTAGGATTCTAGTGATGATGAGTGACCCACCAACCATCTTCTAGAGCACCCCACTACAGTGCCAATTCAATAGAAGGTTGCATTAAGAGCAAGAATCAAAGAGGAAGCATATTAGGAATGGTTAAATCAACCACCTTTTCAATTCCCATTGCGTCCAGATTCACCAATTAGGAATGACTACAACAATAGTAGTTCTTCATCACAAGTTGGCAATGGAGGCAATCAAATTAAGGTTGGTATGGATGATTACTTACGAGATACGACTGCCGTGGAGGCAATTTTGTTAGATGCATTCCAGAACAATGAGCTAGGGGATGATGCTCATATCAATGATACCTTATTCAAAAGCCTGAAATCTGCTTCCACCACCCCTCTCTTTGGACTTGGTGACAAGTCAAAGTCTACTCAGTTGAGGAAAATGATGTTGTTGTACAATGTGAAAGCAAAGTTTGGCATGTCGAATGCATGTTTCTCGACAATATTGAGGTAATTGACTTTCATGAGCGATCAAGTTCCTTATATTTTGTCACACAATCAAATTTAAAAATGATTGATTTTATGAATGTTAAATATTGACATTGTACAATTGTATTCCCCTCCAACTGTAGGATATTCAAATATAAGGTTATTTCGAGTGATAATGTCTTGTCAAGTAGCTACAAAGAGGCAAAGCAAATGTTGAAAATGTTGGGTGTTCAGTACATATCATATCATGCATGTTCAAATGATTTTATTTTACATAGAGAATAAGATGTGGACAAAGAGATATGTGTGAAATGTAGGCATGACAGGTGTTGTAATTAAAAAAAAAAAGGGTAAATCACATGGTCCTCCTCATAACATATTGAGGCACATGCCTATAATCCCAAGGATTCAAAGACTCTTTCGTTGCAAAGAATTAGCTATGTGGCAGGGATGGCATGCCTGAAACATAAGTGAGTCAGGAGTTATGCGAATCCCAACAGATTCAATAGCCATGAAGCATATAGAGGATACATGGTCTAAAAAATTAAAGGATGAAGTGGAAAGTCTACGACTCAGCATAGCCATGGATGGCATCAATCCATATTCCCTCCAAAAGACCAACTATTTTACTTGGCATGTAGTAGTGATAAATAACAATAATCCCCATGGTTGTCCGTGAAGAATGAACATCTTATGTTGGCTTTCATATTCCCTGGTAGAATACAGGTGAAGAATATGGATGTCTACTTACAACCATTGGTAGATGAATTGAATAAATTATGGGAAGGGATACATGTGTATGATGTATCAAGACCCATCGCAAAAGAGAAGAGTTTTAGGTTGTATGCCATATGTGCTTATACCATACATGATTATCCAGACTTAGGAGTTTGCTCTAGTAAATTGCATTCTTATTTGTTTAGTAACAATATTTTTTGCATATTAATTTAATTCATTGCAATTGTTCAGATCTTCATGGTCGCTAACGTGTCGACCTATATATAATAATTTCGTAGGTCTTGTAACAAAAGGGTATCATGGATGTAAATGTTGTGAACCTTCTTTGAAGGCTAGGTGGTTGATCCGAATTGGATCCATTAAAGACTGACAAAGAACCATGACTGTATCAAGTCAGGACGAATCTCTAAAAATTCCAAAAACAACAATCAAAAACACCCTAAACCAGTGGAAATGGAAGCCACCGTGGAACTACGATGACCTCGGTCAAAGCGCGCTAACCGAGGCCCATGGAGATTGCGCAGGAGCTCAAAGTAGCCCCTGGGAGCCCCGGATCAGGAAAAGGAGGTGATTTTTGATGCGTGATTAGCACCTAGCGCTAATTGCGCATCACTGGGCGAACAGGGCCGAAATGGAGGAGCCTTAAGCACTCAGTCGCTTTGGGAGCCGGAGAACCGTGGGCAAGGAAACGAAAAGCGCTAATCGTACAAGGTGAGACCTACGCTCTGGAAACCGGCGGTATTGATCGGGGCACCCTCAAATGGTAAACGGTTTTGGAGGAAGCGGAGTGATCCCACTGAAAGATCGATGTGTGGCGGCAGAGGTGAGAGAAAACTGCCGTTGATCGCGCATTATCGGTCGAGCAAGTCAACCGCGCGAGACGTGTGTATGATGTTGGATCTGGGGGAGCCCAGATTAGACGATTGAGATTGCACCCGATGGAGGAAGCGGAATCGACAGGGAATTAAGCCACGTTTTAAAGGGATTTGGAATCCATTTGACCGCCACGGTGGAAGAAGAACGCATCCACGACGTAACTAAAGAAATGAACCGATGAGCAGGCTGGCACTGTTCAAATGAGGACACGTGGCCACTCCTTGAGCGCTCATGCTAGCGCCGAACAGGGAACTCCAAGCGCAGCTGCAGAAGGCGAATCAACAGAGGTGGAAGAGGAACCGAACAGGCATGGAAACAAATTGCTAAAAGCCATGAATAGAGATCGAATACAGAGTCAAGTCAGAGTGAATTCCAAGAGACGAAGGGAAAAGACCAGAATCTTGAGAGGAGGACGGAATACACAGAGAAGAAGGCAGTAAAGCAAGAGAAACGCAGGACGAGACAGAGGGTCGAGCTAATGCAGTGGCAGCATCAAGCACCACCGAGCTTGAGATATTCGAGCCACCCCATAGAGGGATTTGTCCGGGCTAAGCACCATGTTGGGCTCTTACCACTGCAGACTAGAAGGTCACAGAGTTGGTGGGAAGAAGAGACTGTGTAATCCAGTGGCTTGGGGAATCCAAGAACCACCTTGCCAAGAAAAACCTGCTTCAGGAGAACTCACATTGAGTCCCTGCATTGTAATTCTCTGTTTAAAGACACAATAAAACAAGGCCACCATTGAAAGCTGGACCAGAGACATAGCCCTGGAGAATAGGGTGAACTCCTTATTAAAATTGCTTGTGTCTTTATGGTTGCTTACTGTATTTCTCTGTTGTCTTTCCATTTAAAATGTCTGTGTATTGGCAATCTGATCGATCCGTTTCTTAAATAACATAGAACACACACCAACACATGAGTCTATAATAGCTTTTGTTTAATAAAACTTCAACTGATGTCACTCACAGGGTGATTATCAGATCAAGTGGTATCAGAGCAGTAGGTTGTAAGGTTAGACAAGCTTGTGTTGGTTTAGCTGTGAATGCTCACTAGATCAAAGCTCAAGTTAGGAGAAGGAGAGTTGGTGGAAACTAATCCTGAAATTAGGAGAGTCTATCCTCGGAAGACAATGTCAAAGGAAGGTTCTATGGGGCCAGACCCTCAATTCATAGAAAGTTTCCTAGCTATAAAGTCTATGGTAGAAGAAATGTATAGGGACTTTAGAAAGCATAAGGATGAAGATTCATCAGGTTCTAAAAAAGAAAAAGAAAAAGATAAGTCTCATTCCCATGACCACTCAAAAGGAAAGGGGAAAGAGGAAAGCTTTCTCACACCTCCTAATAGCCCTGTGCATAATAAGAAAGCATCTTTGATTAAACTAGATGTTAAATTTGATTTGCCTATATATGATGGAGAGCTAAATGTTGAAAAGTTGGACAATTGGATTAGACAAATTGATGTTTATTGTAGGGTACAGAACATAGACTCGGACCAAAGTAAGATTCAGCTGGCAAACTTACGCCTAGGAGGCACTGCCTTGGTTTGGTGGGAAGGCAAAACCCAAGATGATATGAAGAAGCATGGTGAGACCATCTCTGTCTGGAGTGAATTGTTGCTGCAATCAAAAAGCAGTTCTATCCATTGGCCTACATGCAACAAGCCATGATGAGTTGGCAAACTCTTCAGCAGTTGAAGGGGCAAAGTGTGCAAGGGTATACTCAAGAGTTCAAAAAGAGAGGATTGATGTTGGGTATCTCATTAGACTCACCAGAAACTCTTTTGAAGTACATTGGTGGTCTACACAGCTACATGAGGCATACCATCCTCATGTTTAATCCCACTAGTATAGATAAGGTAAGCTAGAGGAAAGAATGGAAATCCAGAAGTTGGGGGACCATCCCAACCCACTGTAAGCAAGAGCAAGGAGAAAAGAAAGCATAAGTGGAAAGCAAGGAAGGCTAACATTGCACAGAAAAGCAAAGCTTCGTGCACTCATTGTAAAAAGGATGGGCATGATGATGAGCGTTATTGGATTCTGCATCCAGAGCTGAGACCTAAGAAGCCTGAGGGCAAGAAGAAGAAGACTGTTGCAGCTATTCAGAAAGATTTGGGGTCAGACTCGGGAGATGAAACAATCATTACAGCCACAGTTATAAAAGGTTGTTTGCTTTAGAGAACGCTGAAATCAAGAGGCAGGTGCAGGAGTTGCTCGAAAAAGGGTTCATCAGGCCTAGCACATCACCACGTGGGTCACCAATCATTTTGGTGAGAAAGAAAGATGGCTCGTGGAGAATGTGTATTGACTACCGAGCACTAAATAAGATAACAATAAAAAATCGTTACCCCCTTCCTCACATAGATGATCTTTTAGATCAATTGAAGGAAGCTGTTTATTTCACCAAGCTGGATTTGCACAGTGGATACCATCAAGTCAGAATTGCAAAGAAAGATGCATGGAAGACTGCTTTCAAAACAAAGCAGGGATTGTATGAATGGCTGGTTATGCCTTTGGTTTGACCAATGCCCCTGCTACTTTCATGATATTAATGAATGATGTACTCAGACCTTTTATTGATGATTTTGTTATTGTATATCTGGATGACATTCTGATTTTTAATAAAATGTGGGAAGAACATTTAAGGCATGTTAAGCAGAAATTAAATGTTTTGAAAGGAGAAAAACTTTATGTTAAACTCTCCAAATGTGAATTTGGCAACACCTCTCTAAATTATTTGGGTCACATAGTAGGGGGAGGTGAATTGAAAATAGATACCTCTAAAGTGGTAGTCATTGTAAACTGGCCTAAACCTAAGTCTGCTACAGAAGTGAGAAGCTTCTTAGGAGCAGCACAATATTGGAGGAAGTTCATTTCAATTTTTTCCTCAATTGCAGATCCCTTACATGCCTTGACAGGATTGAACAAGGTGTTTCAGTGTGGAGGCAAACAACAGAAAGCCTTCAACACCTTGAAAGAAAAGATTAGTACAACACCGATACTAGCACTGCCAGATCTACAAAGACCATTTGAGATCCAAACTGATGCCAGTGACTATGCCATGGGAGAAGTGTTGACACAACACGGTAAACCCATATGTTATCATTCTGAGACTTTTAATCTTGTAGTAGTTAACTATCCTACGTATGATAAAGAATTGTATGCATTAGTTTAGAGTGTGAAAAAGTGGAAACACTACTTAATGGGTAAAGAAACAGTAATACATATTGATCATCAGCAACTTCAATACCTACACTCCCAAACTAAGTTGCAGCAATCAAGACATTACAAATGGATGGGTTTCCTACAACAGTTTCATTTAATCATCAGATATAAAAAGGGCATACATAACAAGGTTGCAGACATGTTATCTAGACCCATTGTAAATGCATCTACCATACTTAAGCATAATTCTGTGCTGCATGAAAGCTACATAGAACAATATGCTCAGGATATGGACTTTAAGGATGTATATGCAACTTTGAGTCAAGGAAAAAGAATAGAAGAATTGGACTATCACATGAAGGATCGAATCTTATATCATTATGGGAAACTCTACATTCCACAAACTGAGAGAGTAAAGATAATTAGGGAAGCACACACTTCTCTGATATCAGGTCACTTTGGGGTAAGTAAAATAGTTGCACAGCTGCAAAGGTTCTGCTATTAGCCGAGAATGAGTGAGACAGTTTCTAGATATGTAAAGGGATGTGCTATGTGTGCGAAAAGCAAGCCCAACAATAGAAAACTAGGCTTGTACACTCCATTTCCAGTTCCTTCTCAACCTTGGGAAAGCATTTCCATGGATTTTGTTGGAGGAATGCCTAAATCTAGGAAAGGTCATGATTATCTATATGTCGTTGTGGATAGGTTCAACAAAATGTGTATTTTGATACCCTGTAGTAAACAAATTACAGTTGAACAAACTACAAAATTGTTCTTTGAACATGTATGGGTTCATTTTGGATTACCCACTTCTATTGTATCTGATCAAGACACCCAATTTGTGGGGAAGTTTTGGTCAAGTCTGTGGGAACTAATGGATACCAAATTAAAGAAAAGTACATTGTTTCATCCACAAACAGATGGCCAGACAGAAGTAGTTAACAGGACGATGATCTAGTTACTGAGAGGATATTGTAGCAAACACCCTAAGCTTTGGAATGAACACTTGTGTTATGTGCAACATGCTTACAATAGAGCCAAACACTCTTCTATACAGAGATATCCTTTTGAGACATGTGTTGGTTTCATACCAAGGTCTCCTTTGGATTTTTTCTTTGGTAAAGATACCATGGTTGATAGACACAGTGATGTGGACAAGGCAACTAGGTTCATTGAACAGACCCAAGAGATCCACCGGGCAGTACAGGAACAACTGGAAAAGAACCAGGCCAAGTACAAGGCTAGGCACGACAAGCATCGGATGGAGCATAGTTTTCAAGTTGGAGACCAAGTCTGGCTGTATATCAGCAAGGATACGATGCAAGGAGAAGGTAAAAAGCTAAAACCTATCAAGTATGGACCTTCAGGATACTTGAGAAGATTGGTGAAAATGCTTTTCACCTTGATCTACCAGCTTACATGCACATCTACTTAGTCGTAAATGCAAATTGCTTGAGGTTGTTTGAACCTTCAATGATTGAGGACCCTAAAAAGCAGAGTCAATTACCTTCTGTTGATGACCTGCTACCTGAATATCTTAATGAATTACAGGAAGACACAGTGCTGGACAGGAAGGTAAGGACGACGCGTAGTGGACAAGTGGAATACCTCAGGATTGGGCTTAAAGGTTCGAAGCCGAGCAGTGCGAAGTGGATTGAGATTGGACAAGTGAGAAAGCAATACCATCACTTAGTTGATGCTTGAAGAAAACCAACTTTTGGTGGTCCAAAAGCTCTTTCAATGGGAAGGTCGTGATCCGAATTGGATCCATTAAATACTGGCAAAGAACCATGATTGTATCAGGTCGGGACGAATCTCTAAAAATTCCAAAAACAACGATAAAAAACACCCTGAACCAGTGGCAATGGAAGCCGACGTGGAACGACGAGGACCTCTGTCAAAGCACGCTGATCGAGGCCCATGGATACTGTGCAAGAGGTCAAAGCAGCTCCTGGGAGCCCCAGATCGGGAAAAGGAGGTCATTTTTGATGCGTGATTAGCGCTTAGCGCTATTTGTGCATCGCTGGGCGAACAGGGCCGAAATGGAGGAGCCTTAAGCACTCGATTGCGTTGGGAGCCAGAGAACCACGGGAAAGGAAATGAAAAGTGCTAATCGTACAAGGCCAAACCCGCACTCTGGAAACCGGCAGTATTGATCGAGGTGCCCTCAAACAGTAAATGGTTTTGGAGGAAGCGGAGCAATCCCACTCAACAATCGACGTGTGGTGGCGGAGGTGAGAGAAAACCGTTGTTGATCGCGCATTATCGGTAAAGCAAGTCAACTGCGCGGAACGTGCATATGACATTGGATCTAGGGGAGCCCAGATCGGACGACTGAGATTGCACCCGATGGAGGAAGCGGAGTCAACAGGGAATTAAGCTGCATTTTAAAGGGTTTTGGAATCCATTTGACTGCCACGGTGGAAGAAGAACGCATCCACGACGTAATTGAAGAAACGAAGCGACGAGCAGTCTGGCACTATTCAGATGAGGACACGTGGCCACTCCCTGAGCATTCATGTTTTCGCCGAACAGGGAACTCCAAGCACAACTGCAGAAGGTGAATCAATCGACAGAGGCGGAAGAGGAACCGAACAGGCATGGAAACGAATGGTTAAAAGCCATGAATAGAGACCGAATACACTGTCAAGTCAGAGTGAAGTCCAAGAGAGGAAGGGAAAAGACCAAAATCCTGAGAGGAGGACGGAATACACAGAGAAGAAGGCAGTAAAGCAAGAGAAAAGCAGGACGAGACAGAGGGCCGAGCTGACGCAGCAGCAGCATTGAGCATCACTGATCTTGAGAGATTCAAGCCACCCCATAGAGGGATTTGTCTGGTTGAGCACCACATTGGGCTATTACCACTGTAGACCAGAAGGTCACAGAGCTGGTGGGAAGAAGAGACTGTGTACTCCAGTGGCTTGGGGAATCCAAGAACCACCCTGCCAAGCAAAACCCGCTTCAGGAGAACTCACATTGAGTCCCTGCATTGTAATTCTTTGTTTAAAGAGACAATAAAATAAGGCCACCACTGAAAGCTGGACCGAAGACGTAGCCCTGGAGAATAGGGTGAAATCCTTATTAAAATTGCTTGTGTCTTTATGGTTGCTTACTGTATTTCTCTGTTGTATTTCCATTTAAAATGTCTGTGTATTGGCAATCTGATTGATCCATTTCTTAAATAACACAGAACACACACTGGCACATGAGTCTGTAATACCTTTTGTTTAATAAAACTTTAACTGATGTCACTCATAGGGTGATTATCAAATCAGTGGTCCAACCACCTACAAAAGCTAGACTGCTCTAGGGTATTCCTCCCAAAAGAACACCCTTACAGAAGAGCAACATCCATTTTCAATGGTAAACTAGAGAGAACACAAAGGCATGCAATAATGACACCAACTAAATGGCTTAGAGCATATAACAGAGGGAAGAAGGAGGAGTTTGCCGAAACGTTCGATTCAAAGGCGGAGTCTATGTTCGATGATCCAGAATTCTTCAACACTTATGTTGAGAAATTTCCCAATTGGGATGAAAAGGAAATCTGTCTTTTATGAGCTCCCATATTAGGAGCATCTTAAGACTGCCCACTTACTAAATCCCATGCGTATATTTAAAAATGTTTCATCTTCTTTATGGAGGCACATGTCATTGAAAGAAAGTAACTCGTTAGTTATTCGAATATGTCTTATTTCTTAAAAAACTAAAAAGAAACATTGGCTAAGAAAAGAAACAAGAGGAGAGGTTGGTCCCTCTTGGTCTTTTAAAGAAGGTGATGTCCCATGGATTTTCAAAAGAAAGATGATATTTCTTTGCCAAAGGAAGTTATAATGAGTGTGAGGTTTCTTTCTTTATATGGGCCTTCACTACGACACTATTTCACTGTGGAAGACTGTTTGTCAGGGTTGAAATCACATGACCATTTGAACCTTATAAGAGTACATATGTCAAAAACATGATTTTATTATTAATTTTATTTTATGTAATGGGATATTTTATAATTATTTTTTGTATATTGTATTATTTACTGTGCAATGTCATTATCCTCTGCTTGTGCATGGGTGTGTGAACCATGACTTCCCTCAAGGCCTATGACGTGCCATATATAAATTATATATATTTGTATGTTGGATCACATCAAAGGAGATTCATATGGCTAACATTCCATGGTGGCATCAACAGATAACTAAGATTGCTTGTATGTTTGAGAAGGAGTTGCCGACGAGTTTCAAGGTCTTGCAGGTTCATCTTCTAATTCACTTAGTATATGAGTTTGAATTAGTTGGGGTCATTTCTTGTCATTAGATGTTCGTTTTAGAGAGGTGCATGAAGAAGTTGAAAGGTTTTGTTTGATAAAGAGAAAAATTCAAAGGATCTATGGCAAAAGGGTATATATCATATGAGCCTTTCTATTATGTCAGTGAATACATCAAGCAGATTGACCACACACTAGGTGCGACGATTTGGGATGACAAAAGGGGTGAAGACAAAAGAGAATGGGAAATTCTTGAAACGAATGAAAGGAGATGCATGATAAAGAACAAGTGTAGGCTTATCATTTGTCAAATTACTACACAATAACTATTCACATTGAACTTTATATTAATGCATATATATACATATATTATATAAAATATATATATTAAATATATATTAATATATATATAATTATATTATATATATAATATATATTTATGTTCGAGTTATTAGACACATGACACTATGATTTTTTCACTTTTTTATAGGTGCATTTGTTCACATCTATGTGGGTATATGGACATCATTTTCGCACAGAGGATGTCGATGATGGATGCATGGCACGAAATTGTGAGGTGGAAGTCAAGTTCAACCAATCTAGTCATGCTAGCCACCACAATCAAAACCTAATCCAAGGGACATTATGTTACATTGGAAAGATACAAGATATCATTCAAATGGACTTCTCTCTGTTCCAATGTGTTATTTTTAGGTGCAATTGGTGGGCCTCCTTTGATCATAATAATGTAAAAGAATATCGCGATAGTGGGTCGATACCTATCAACTCTAGAAAGATGTGGCATGAATCTAGGGAGCCTTATGTTGTACCAAAACACTGCAACCAAGTGTTTTTTACCCAGATGTGTTGGATAGGGATTGGTGGTTCATGTTAAGACCTGACCCTACATCAAAACATATTTTTGAGAGCAAAAGTGTTATCATGCCAAGCGAAAAAGATAATCAGGGTGATGACAAAGGAGAGTGATATGTACTTGTATTATTTCATCATTTATCTTATTGTTGTATGTTTTTGGTGTCATTATTTCACCAATTATATTGTGTTTTTATTCGTCTTGTTGACATTTTATAATATAATTGGTAAGATTCACAATTTTTTTATTAAATAAAAAATGTATTTATTAACATGGAAACATAGCTTTCATTTAAAAAAAATTCATTCGTGCGCCCAAAACAAAGACATGCACCAGATCCAATGTGATTGAAAACACAACTGCACTCGAATCGATGCACAAATACCTTTGACATATCATTGATAGTTCACACATTTAAATTTCCGTAGCAGTGTGTCATACTTATGCACCAGTGCGCACATTTAACATTTTAGCATCGATATGGAAAGTTCACATTATCAAATGCACCAAGCTATAACTATATGTTTAAATATTATTTGTGCAGTGCAATCAAACGCACCAATGTGAGAGGAACATATCAAGGGCACCGAATTTATGATGATGATTAAGAGGCATTTGTTTGACTTTCAAATAAACTTCGTGATGCATTTTTGTTTCCTATTTAGATTATGTGAAATAAATATCTTTTTTTTTGTATCTATAACTAAATTATTTAAAGTAGACATGCTTTTATCATTGTGAACAAAATATAATATTAGCGAGGAGAAATGTGAAAAAAAAAAAACATGAATTTTAGTGACTATCTCGTGATAAGTATGTGGAGAAAATATTATTTTTTGAGTTGTTCATTAAGAAATAATCAAATTAATTAATTGTTAAAAGTTTAAATCTAATATATTATCATTTTTGTGTTATTTAACTCATTTATTATTAAAATGAGTTAAATTTAAACTAGTACAATAGCAAATAAAGAACCAAAATAGCATCAAAATGTTATATCTTTATTACTAAAACAAAAAGAAAACTTGTTTCTTTAAGTGAAAACTTCCAATAGAGCAAATCCCCAACAAAAAATAACTTCACATGAAACCTTATGTTACATTTCTTTGTCCTCATCTTTAGAGAGAGAATTTTCTAATTTAAATTAGTAAGAGTTGCTATAAATATCGTATTTAAATTGTTTGAAAATCTCATAACTTTAGTAATAAATTAAATTTTATAACAATAAATTATATTAAATCTAAATTAATTGCGCCGAGAGGCCTAGAGCTCATAGGAGATGTTGTCACATAATGTTACATTTAAAAATAGTAAAATAATAATTGAAATTAACAAATTAACAAATAGTGATAACAAGAGAAATTAATGTCGGTCATAATTATAATACTTCAATTTACACCTTAATCTTATATAACTTTATATAGAGATATAAAGCAACTCATAGTAAAAAAAAGTAGGTTTTATTATGAGGGAAAAATGTAATGAGTAAAAAAATATAATTTACTTTTTACTACAAAGAAGAAATGTAATTTTTTCACATGACAAGAAATTGTATTATTAATATTACATTATGTGTAATTCATTTTATGTTCCATTTACATATGATATTTAAAACAAAAATATATTTACAGCAAAAAATATTTTACTAACAACCGTGAGTAAAATATTTCAATGTCCATATTAAATAACATAACTTTATAGATACTTTATATAGAGAAAAGTAAAGTAATTCAAATTGAAAAATTTCTTATATTTTCACTTTAGTGACAAAGATTGAGAGAATTATTATTCCATTAATAGCTTCTTTCTAATTCCATATATGAGGGATATTTGTAAAATTTTCAATGTTTAATATGGATTTAATATGTAATATTTTAGAAAATATTAATAATAAAAATAACTAAATGTATACAAAGAAGAAGAAAATTATGAGGGGGCATATTTTAACATTTTAATGTGGAGAATGTGAATTATAAATGAAATATTTCAATGTCAACTACATATATATATTATACCAGCCTAAAAAATATGAAATAAGTTTTTTAAATTTAACAATATACTGAATTAATACTGAATTTTTAAAAATTGTATTTTTGAATGATTTATTATTAATAATATTTATAATACTAAAATTGAATGAAGTTACGCATTTTTGTCTTATTAAGAACTAACTAAATTAATTTTATAGTTCCTTATTAGATTGTTGATTGTGTTTCTTGTGAGTAATTGAAATATTTACAATTAAGTTAGATGAATTATCAATGAACTATCTATAACAATTAGGGAAAATATTTATTCGTTGTAATTTGTGACATATCAGGTAATTTCAGACCATGTAACTAAACTTTGTAATTTATAAATATATCTTTGCATTTTTTTAAAGTAAGTCGTTTTGCATGCAATTTCATATATAAAAGTTTGATATAAGTTCGTCAATACATAATCTATAATAAATATTATTTCATAAAAATAAACATCATTATGATAACCATCTAACAATCATAAACATTATCTCATATACACATTTGAATTCACTACCATCATCTAATTAAATACACCTCCAACGCATATAAACATCATTAGCTAACACACAAATTTAATAATCTAACAGGGAATTATCATCGTGATGACATTTAATAAAACACAAACATTGTAATCTAACATCATCACCACACACAACCTCAAATTAATATAAATATCATGTCAAATAATTGTTATCACATACGCATCTATCTACAAGCACATGAATGAACATATCTAACATGACCTAACAATATACACATCAACACCAACATATAAATTAAGTACATAAACATGAACAAAAAAATGCACCCCATATATATATATATATATATATATAAACAAGTCAAATAACTACATCAAATCAAATAAGTGCAATCAAATATACGATAAAACGAACGTCGTGTCAGTGTGGGCTGCAGTAGAAGGTGATGGGTAATAACTATTGCACCCTCAACGCAGTCTGGCGAACTCCGAGGTGGAGGAGGAGGTGGTTGGTTTGCTATGTCAAGAGAAACATAAGGCACATCATTTAGCTATAGCATCTCATCATTAGGCGACTGATGAGGAGTTGTATTACTAAAAGGATCATCGACACCCTGATCATCATCATCACCACCCTCACCTGATGTATTTGTTGCTGCATGATGTTAGCCTACATCCCTCATCTTTGCTAATGCCCTAATAGCTTTGATAATATGTTGTATAAGAAACATTATCTCACACGGACAGTCGCTGTAGATATCTATGAACATCGGATCCGCGTTGATATCTCGAGGCCTCGCTGGGAAGACTCCCTGTCGAACCAAAACTCTGGCCAATCTGTTACATTAGTCCATCTAAAATCACAGGCTAGCCCTACGACCCCACACGACCCTGAGGATGTGCCTCACCCTCTTCGGCCTCACCCATCTCCTCCATCTGGTGGGGGGGGAGGAGGCATGTCCCCATCAAATGAGTCGATGTCTACAAAATATATAATACACAAGAATAATTAGACAATTTCATTAAACAATTTAATAAAACAAGTAATTGTGTTATGAAACTAGCTCAAGAAAAGATAGGAAAGATAGATCAACGCCTTAGAATTCAGCCTCTTCGAGGGGGCAAGTTCCTTTACATTACATAAATGAACAATTCTTGGATGATACAAATGAAAAGACCTCCTTTCTATATATAGGAGTCTAAGGGGTCATAATATAATCAGAGCCG